>JAHWFP010072466.1:0-10676 GCA_023313725.1 Lithobius niger | reverse complement strand
GTAAGAGGCTGGTAAGCATTAGACCCTTACTACCCGGTGGCTAGCTTTCGTCCTTAAGAATAGGAAAGCAGTAAATACATTTTGACGAAAAACTGTAAATCCTCCTATTATGTTATGATCCAGTGGTAGTATGGTGTACGTTTCCTGCTTTGCTTTATGTTGAAAAGTTTATGTTGAAAGACAGAACATACAAAGTAATGAGGATTATTGGTTGCCATCAGTTACCTTAAAATCTGTGAAATTAAAATAAGGTAGCTTTAAAGAAAGTTCTTGGATTTACAAAATTGGCTTGATAAATTATTAAGCAAGTCCAGTGTTAGTATGATGCATTTCCTGCTTTGCTTTAGGTTGAAAGTTTTTTTTTAACTTAGTAACATGACAGCATATTCGCAGCAGAGAGCATTATTGGTTATCCTCTACCATAATGTACGAAAGATAATCAAAAATTCTAAAGCATTAAACGACGAAATGCGGAACTTCACAAGAAAATTATGTTCATAAAGTTCCTTAACGATATTCTAAGAACAAAGAAAACCTGCTACAACCGTTCATACACACGTTCTGTCCGAATAGACTAGAACTAAGCTAACCACCGGGTAGTAAGGGTCTAATGCTTACCAGCCTCTTACTGACAAATTTTACACCTAGACCCTGACTGTCAAAGCTTGTCCGTGTTCCTTGTAGGTTTTGACTTTTAGACCCTTACTCTTAACATTTAACGTTCCGTTTTTTGTTTATTAATATTTAGACGTCTGGCTGGGACTTTAACCAGAGTCTTCCGAACACACGTTGACTGCTCTAACACTTCGCAATAAGTATTAAGAGTCGCTCTGCTGTCAATACTGATCTTATGAAAGCCATAAAATGTCCAAATAGTTAGCATCACAACCTTTTGGATCTCTAATTGGAACAGTTTTTAAGCAGTCGAATATTTTTTAAGCTATATATTAGTATTATTAAAAAAAATAGTATACATTAAAAAAATACAATAGTAATTAAAAAATACAGCACACTTATTTTTAAATCAGTTTTGTATTTTTTTCATGAATGTAATCATACCAGCACATGCTTACAGTTCAGAAAATTCAATTGCTTGAAAATGGTCCATATTACGGGTCGAAAACGTTGTGAGTGATTATTACTTGTGCACTTAAGATCTTTCATAGGATCAGTCGATCAATAGAAAAACACCCCAGTACAACAACCAAAACAACATCCCTATCACTGCAAGATATGATACATAAGCCTTATGAATTTTATGCCAGCCTTTAAAAGTAATGACGCCATTGGGAACCTGTATGCAGATCACCTATCCCAGACAAAAAAATACACTAGCTACGAACTTTAAATGATGAGAAACGGTGCTACAAATTCCTGTCGTAGCATTCAGGGAGAGTAACATCTAAGTGGACGCCCACTACCGTTTGTGGCTGCACCCGACTCCTACGACGGACGTTTGTTTATTTATCTTCTAGCTGCAGCATTGTTTCTCAGCATTAATTTCTTCAGACTGTTGAAAACCTGTATTTTGTGATTTTCTGTTTTTTTGTGACATTCCGTCTCTAAAAAACATAAAATAGACACTTTTCATTTCACTCCCTTTTTTGTTCAACCAAACGAAACTACGGCAGAATTAACCTCGAAACTTTTTTTTCCTACTTAACCAAGATAGCCTGTATGATCTTCAAATCCTAAATTAATCCTTTCTCAAATCCTGGGTCCTTTTCTTCCAAAATAATTTTTCTGAATTTACTGAAATCAATCCCCCCCAAAAATTCTCAAGCATAAACTAAAGGCACGTGTACTTTCCCTGCATAACTAAGACGCACACTTCCTTTTTGAGCATTCTTCCCCCAGTTCCCTTCTTAGTAACCTAATTTTCTTCATCAAACTACATAGTTTTCTTCATCGAAATAGTGTAATAGTGTTGAAATACTGAATACTGTTTGCTACATCAATATGGTTAACGGTAAAGATGAAGGGAGCTTTTGTGCAGTGCGATTTATCGGTTTTAATTTGGTGTGTTGGAATTAGTATTTTGACCCAGAGAAACAAAGATCCGATATTTTATAGGAAATAGGGATTTTAGGCTTCCCCCCTCCCCCCACCCACCCCCTAGAAACTGACAATGTGGCCACACTTCTTTATACACATATATTTTTCCGATTTAACTCATCGGTACGTTTTATCACGAGTGTTTCCACAAACTTACCACTTTTCCGATTCTACCTTTCTACTATTCTCTCCGTTGGCTGTCTTTCCTCCTCACCTCCGCACTTCCGTTTCCTGTCGTACTCCATAACTCTGGTGACACCCCGACCTGAAGCCCTGGTCTTGTGCTAGGGGTTTCTTTAAGAAATGAAGCCAAGTCGAATTTCTAGCTTCGAAATATAAGGTACTATTTGCCGATTTTGTGTCTAGTGCTTCCAGTGTTTGCTTTCTAAAATACAACAACGCACATTTTTTCACTCTCTGTGTACTGTATGATACGCAGGACGCTTTTCAAATGCCCCTTTAAGCTCAATTCATGCAGGTTACGCGTGGAAGTTTCCATTGCGCTGCAAACGATACGTTTCATGTAAAAACGTTGTTGGCGGCTGCCGACAAAGTTGCTAGGTATTAGAGCGTTTCGTGGCCTTATGGACGTCTCGAGATCGGAAATGGAGGGCAGCAATAGGTTAAGACGAAGCCTGACGCATTATTAGCAATGTAAATTTTCCCGATTCTTGGAGCAATCCCAAATTGGAACACCTTCAAAACCTTTTAAAGTTAATTTAAATCGATCCAAGCAAAAGTTGGTTGCGTATGGCATTCTTCGAATTTTCATTTTTAAAGTTTTATTTTTATTTTTTTTCGTAGCTTTTGACCAATTTTGCAACGGAAATGGAGAAAGCTTTACAGATTCGTAACGTCGCAACCTGCTTGGAAATCGTCTTTCACCGCATTCATAGTTGCTGCCAAAACCTACGATTTTTCGCCATGAGAAAGAAAAGGAAAGACAAACTATTCTGAGACTCAACCCAAGTAGCATTGATTTGTTGGCCAACAATTGGCCCAACATAGTATTGCCTATGGTTAATTGTTGGGCCATCGTTTGCACCCAACGGTTGGCCCAACTTTATTTTGTCTCATTGGCCAATGTCTTAGCCAACGTATCGGCTCAACGTTGGGGCGGTCTTTGTAACCCAACACTGCTGATGTTACTTAGCCAACGCTGGGCCAACGATGTCGAAGCCGTTGGCACGACTCCATCATGCCAATGTTGGGGCACCATTGGCAACAAACTAACAAAAATTTCTGAAAAAACAAAAAACATGATGCCCACCCTCAAGGATTGAACCCGGTTCCTCTCGCTCTTGAATCAGAGACGTTATCCACTACACCACCATAACCGGATGCAACACAAACCTTAGATTATGCATATAAAGCCAAGAATGCAGGGAGAAGAAGTTTTCATCGTAAAACTTTAATGATGTTTCAAGTCTGTAGTAAATAAATAAAAGTAAATGATGTAATTTGATGGCCTATAGAAGAAATCCAAACAATTTAGTGCAGTACACAAACATAAGATTTTATAATAACAGGACAGAAAATACAGTTTGACCGTGCGGTGTGTCCATAGGTACTGCTCAGTATTATGGACAATCTTATAAACTCACTAGCGGAAGCCCGTGCTACGCACGGGTGGTTTTTGACGCACCGTTAAAAACACTGGGACGATTTCCTTCCTCATGTGTTTGTTACGGAATGCATGTATCCCGTCTATGTGTTTTTGCGTACCCTGGCTAGCAAACGGTGTTTTTCGCATTCCGGAGTCCGTACACTTACATTACATATGATTCTTTCCTGCAAAAATGTTTGGAATACGCGTTTGTACATGTGAAATAAATAAATACGCCTTTGTGCATGTGAAATAATAAATACGCATTTGTATACCGGAAATAAATAAATGCGCCTTTGTACACCTGAAATAAATAAATAGGCATTGGATTAAACAAACGAAGCTTCAACAATCAGCAAGAGGGCGAGCGGACTCATTCTTCCCACGGTAGCCAAGAAAAAGGGCGAGCGACCAAGCGAGCGACCAACAATGAAAACGGATATGTGCTCTATCAATTAGTTGCGGCCGTCTTGTGGCCGTCTCGTTGCCGTCCATCCTACGCGACAACTCGATTTTATTAATAAAGATGGCCGTCTCGTTGCCGTCCATCCTACGCGACAACTCGATTTTATTAATAAAGATAGTAACACTACGTATGGTTAAACAATCCGTTAAATAATTACGTTAACAATTACGTTAAATAATTGTTTCTAACATTAGACTTTAGTTGCAGTTCAAAGAAAATACGTTGGCCCAATGAAGTACGGCCAACATACTAGTAGATCAAAAATTAAATACGTTGGCCCAACGAAAGACGGTCAACGCATTGATAGAGCAGAAAAAGAAATACATTGGCCCAACGAAGAACGGCCAACATACTGGTGGAACAAAATAAAAAATACGTTGGCCCAGCTAAGGATGGCCAACATACTGGTACAGCAGATGAAGAAATACGTTGGTCCAACGAACTACAGCCAACCTATTGAAGGAGCAGCAAAAGAAATACATTGGCCCAAAGAAGAACTGCCAACATGTTGGTGGAGCAGACAATAAATACCTTGGCCCAAAAAAGGACCACCAACGTATTGGTGAAGCCAAAAAAGAAATATGTTGGCCCTATGAAGGACGACCAACACATTGATAGAGCATATAAATACGTATAGTGGTCCACTCAAGGATTGCCAACGTGTTGGTGAGCCCGTAAAGAAATACGTTGGCCCAGCTAAGGCCTTCCAACATGTTGGAGGGGCAGCAAAGAGCTACGTTGGCCCAGTGAAGGGTTCCAATATGTTGGTGAAGCAGTAAAATAAATTCGTTGGCACAACGAAGGGATACTAACTTGTTGGCACTCATTGATAGGCCCTACACTGGGCCATGTGACTGCCCCGAGGATGCAGGCGCACCAACATTGTGCCAACACTGGGCCAACATGGTAATACCTTTGCCAACGTGTCGCCAACGTAATCAATGGTTGGCCAACGTTGGGGGCCAATCATCAAATGTTACTTGGGAAGCTAAGCATCTTCCACCCACTAGTCAGGTGCTATACCAACTGTGCTACCGTGGTAAATTCCTAGCTATAGTTTGATCCACATTATGTTTACAGAAAAATGACGGTATGATGACGCCACGTTTCCTTCTACTACGAGTGCAAAAAACGTGTAAATATCCCACTCGTAGACTCTAACAGTAAATGTGTATAGAGTCTACAAGTGCGATATCCACATGAAACGTGTCATCATACCGTCAGTTTTCTGCAAACATAATGTGGAACAAACTACCGTATACAGGCTGCACCACGAAGTTTTAGTGTAAATGCTGTTTCATGGAGTTAAGATATGAAGTTGCTTTTCCATCTTGTGTGGTTGTTTCCTTCTTGTGTGTATGTTTAAGGCCATCGGCTCATTATTTAGAAATGGTGATAGACTTCAAAGCTCGGCTGGAGCCTGAAGCCAAGTAGGCTTC
This sequence comes from Lithobius niger, assembly GCA_023313725.1. NCBI lineage: Eukaryota > Metazoa > Arthropoda > Chilopoda > Lithobiomorpha > Lithobiidae > Lithobius > Lithobius niger. The sequence continues at coordinate 5,110 of JAHWFP010072466.1, read as the reverse complement.
AGCCAAGACACTCGTCTTGGCTAGAAAAAAAGTGCCACAACTGGTGTAGAGACCTAGTCAAGTTTTTAATCCATTTCGTTTGGGAAGAAAGGGGGAGGGGGATTGAGGCTTAATGGCGCGTCGACAACTTGGTCATTAGCGCCAACCTCAGTCACAGTGCAGTGGTCCGGGTTGGGAAGAAAGGATAGGAAAAAAAAGGCGTGCTAACTTGAACATTATTTACACCGCCATAATAAGGTTTTCCCCCTGTGACTTCTGGCAAGTTCGACTGCAAAAACTCCATAGAAAAACTTTACCGAAATTTCCCTTATTCATTGAATAATTTCGGCTTCCTCGTCAGATGTAGTTTTACCCCTTTTTTGCAAGATGGTTTGAAACTTGAAAATGGATTGTGAGCAAATGCTCACAATCCATTTTGGATAAACAAAATAAACAACATTTTTAACGTGACTAATGACTATGCTCATTAAAATCAGTTTCATATTACAGTCAGCCTGCGAGAGTTTGGAATTCCTATAGCTACAAACCATCCTAGCTCCGGCTGTTGTGGGACAACTTGTTGGAGAATCGTAGTTTCACGACGAACTACCCGTTAAAGAAGGGAGTGGGGAAACAAGGAGAGAGCAGTTCTGTATTTTTTTGCCTTTTTTTTACCCTTTGTTTTTAAACCTTCAATTTTCACCCCTATTTTATGATAAGATTTCTCATAGACCGGCCATTTTTAACCCACATTTTTTACGATACTATTTTACACAGCTTAGCCATTTTTTTTTGCCACATCTTACAAACCTACTGTTTTCCCCATTTTATGCTAACATTTCTCACAGCCTTGCTTATTCTCAAGTTTAAGCTATCATTTTACATAGCCCTGATATTTTTGCTGGGACCACTGCACTGTGACTGAGGTTAGCACTAATGACCTATAAGCTGTCGACCTGTCATTAAGCCTAAACATCCCCCACCTCAATTTTTTGCTCTATCTTTTTCACTTCCATTTCTCCCATCTTTTACGCTATCATTTCTCATAGAATATCCACTTTTGCCCCAATTTTACACTACCATGTTACACAGCCTTGCTATTAATCGTCCCACCTTTTTCCCCTCTATTTTTTTTTTAGCAAACCTACATTTTTCCCCGTTTTTACCAGTTTTCACCGACCTGCCATTTTCACCAGCTACTATTTTACATAGCCCTGCCATTTTTGCCCCAGCTTTTTCACTTTCTTATCTCTCATCTTTTATGCTATCACTTCTCATAGAACTTCTATTTTCATCCCAATTTTATGCTTCCAAAATTACTGAATTTTTCCCCTCCATTTTTTGTTGCAAATTTACTTTCCCCCCATATTTTTTACTACTATTTCTCACAGACCTATCGTTTTTTACCTTTACGCTACCATTTTACACAGCCTTTCCAATTTTCGTCCCATCTTTATCCCTTTCATTTTTTACTAACCTAGAATTTCTCCCCAAATTTTAAGCTATAATTTGTGACAGACCTGCCATTTTCACCCTAGTTTTATGCCACAATTCTTCAATTTTACGCTACAATTCTATACAAGGCTGCAATTTTTCTCCGTATTTTGTGATGCCACTTGGTACACTGCCGACGTTCCCCCTCCCCCTCCAAACGTAATGCTACCAATTTACACTGCCCTGATGTTTTTCGTCTCATATAGTTCACCTCCATTTTTTGCAGACTGACAATTTATCTGACACTTTAAGCTACAGTTTCTCACAGGCCTGTCATTTCACTCAATTGTATGCTGCCATTTTACACATCCCTGTCATTTTTGCCCCATTTTTTAGCCTCCATTTTTTTGAAACCCTTCAATTTCCCCCATATTTTATGCCTTAATTTGTTACAGACCTTTCATTTTCACCCCAATTTTTATGCTTCCATTTTACACGGCCCTGCGATTTTTCGCTGAGCCAGGCCGTGTCAGTCTGGCTCAGCGGTAGAACCTCGGCCTTCGATTTCAAAGGTCCTGGGTTCGATTCCCCGCTCAGGCAGTCTGACATACAAGTCCAAACGGCAACGTAAATAGGTTTACATCTGTATTTCGTTATTTCTCAAAGACCTGCTAATTAATTTTTCATTCCAATTTTACATAGGCCTGCCATTTTTCGTTTCATCTTTTTCGCTTTCATATTTTGCAAATCCAACAATTCCCCCCATATTTTATGCTATCATTTCTAATAGGCCTGCTATTTTTTCATCCCAATTTACGCTACCATTTTACACAGCCCTGCCAAATTTCGCCTCATCTTTTTCACCTCCATTTTTTTATTTTTCTAAACCTACAATTTACCCCATAATATTAAGCTGTACCATTTCTCACAGACCAGCCATTTTCACCCCAATTTTTGCTACCATTTCACACAGCCCTGCCATTTTTTACACCTCCATTTTTTTGGAAGCCTACAATCCCCCCTCCCCCCACCATAAGTTATGCTAGCAATTATTGTCAGTGGGGGATGATGCAATTTGCCTGACACACTTCATACCTTAAAGTAGATAAAAGCATAGACCATTCCGAGAGGTTGAGCTCTAAAAGCTCGACCCAAGACTTTAGGGTAAAAACATTTCTTTATACCCTACATTATTTCAAGGTTTACAAGCGGCGATCGTGATGTCACTAAGACTTTTCGACTAACGAAGTTAAAGCTTTGCACAATAGTTTTACTAACAGGACGGAAATCCAATGGGCTCGAAATGGGTTAAATAAATACGGATGCAAACCTATTTACGTTGCCTTTTGGAACGGGGAACCGACATTGCCTGAGCGGTGAATCGAACTCACGCCCTTTGAAATCAAAGGCCGAGGTCGTACCCTGAGCCATACTGACACGGCCATTTTTAAAAAGGGAATCGTCCATGATAGGGAACATTTAACATGCACATGTAAACATACACTTTTCCAACCGCCACTGGAGGGACACTTGATTGCATGCCACACACCAGTGAAGCCGAAATAAACACACAATAAAGGGTGAAATAATGGATTAAACTGTACCTTGGTTTAATACGTGCATCAGGCCGTGTCAGTATAGATTAACGGTAGGACCATGGTCTTTGTTTTCGGCCTTTGACCTCAGGCAGTTTGACATATAAGTCCAAAAGGCAACGTAAATAGGTTTGCATCTGTATTTATTGTACTCGATACTGACATTATTCTGAACATTTTCATAATAATGATTACCCTGGATGACGTGATTGACTGCACCAACTGAGCTTCTCTCATCACTTGACTCACGTCTCATAATTTTCACCAAAATTAACATTCGATGGAGTCCGTTCTACCTTCTCATTAAAGAGGTATTAGTTTTTTTTAATGACACCTAATTTTAGTAAAATATGAAGATTATTCTTATCAACTACCTCCCTTCTTAAACCTGTAGGTTAAGTAATGACAATTGCTCATAACCTAGTTGGTCTTGCACCTCTCAAATTTACGAAACCCTTTTTAAAGGAACATTAGTTTTTTATTAGTAGTACATTTCTGCCAGCATGGAGTAGAAAATTAAACACCCTCCCCCACTTTGATATGTCCTTGGTCCAAACTCCCGTCATACCTTGCACACATCCGTCATCCAATATGGCTGCCCCCAGGTGAAGACCTCTTGCAGTGTTGTGTTCGTCCGTTTTTTATTTTTTTTTATTCTCCTTTGATAATGAAGACAATTTTATTTCTTCGAAATATTAGATGCCTTGTTGCTCGTTCAATGTAGTGCTTCATGTGTTTTTATCAATCGTGCTAAGATCCCCAAATATAAAACCAGTGGATGCGAAGAATATTATTTTTGATCTTACACAAATTCCACGACTTCATGTTACGTCATACACCTGCTTCAAAAGTGATTTTACAGAAATTATTTCCCGTTTTATTGTAAAGGCAATTTTAAGGGATTCTTGAATGGTTTCTCTTCACGATTTAAACCAACCAGATTAATTTTCCCCAATCTTATTCCGAATTACAATTCCCCTTCAGGAAAAGTTGTATCGCGAGATCAAAGCAACGTATTAGGCCAACGTAAGACAACTAAACGTCTGGCTTAAAACTATGGTATAGATCCCTCTTTATAACTGGATTTGTTGGCTCAGCAACTTTTAATCCATGTAAATTGCATGATTTACTTATATTCACATTAAATATGCATGTGAATATTTAATGGAATATGGAATGGATTTTGAGTACGGCAATGTAGAAACATATTACTAAGTAACGATTCAGATTGTTGTAACTAGCAATATAATTGGCTTTACATAACTTCCGCATAATGCTGCATTCGTGTTAAAATTTCCAAGCAGTCAAAGTATTACAATTAGCGCCTGGTATTGGTATAAAAATCATGTCAAATAAAAAAAAAAGGTCAAAAGTCAAAGATTTTTTTAAGATCGTATGAATACCAATACCATTGTCCGATGTATACGTATGTCTCATACCTTTAATACGAAGGTATTTGTGGAAAATATATACAACGATAATGAAAAGCTACTCTTGATACGGTATACACTGTAAGAAATATGTATGCAATTAACAAAATGTAGACATAGCTGTAAACAAGGCAAAAAACCATTCGGTTGACTTTACATAAGTGTTGCAATTTGAACAAAGGCAGTTGTCCCTCTAAACCATGCGCAATGGCTGTTTGCCGTGACGTCACCATGAGTTAGCCAATGACGAACGAGAACAACGGCTGTTTGGCCGTCTGATTGGACTAGCCCAGTCACGTGATATGCACGTCACAGTAAACAGCCATGGCGTGTGGTATAATTCACGAAATATTTGAATCATAGAGTATGACACTCTCTATTTAGTGTGATATCACACTTTTTTTTTAATATATTTTTTAAAGCCTTAAAACCGCACAAATAAAACAGAACAACGTTTCGGGATTTACTCTATTCGTCATCTGGTAAAATTTAAGAAATAGCAAAAACTGTCATGTCACCCAGCATCAAACGTTACTTAAAAGACAGATAAAATAATTAAAACGAGTGACATGGCAATTTTTGCTATATTTTAAATTTAACCTAATGACGGAATAGATTAAATTCCGAAACGTTGTTCTATTTTATTTGTGAACTTTTAGGGCTTCTTTTTTT
>JAHWFP010072464.1:2364-18421 GCA_023313725.1 Lithobius niger | reverse complement strand
TGTGAGTCGTGACCTTTACCCCTACCGAGGTTTGGGGTGGTTTGGGGACCCGTTGTCTCACCTGTACTGCCAAAATGGGGAAACGCAATGCGACGGAAGTGGACCTCCACCTGCCCCTCTGACACCTTTCAGCATGCTTTCTCTGAACGGCATATGTTTGGTATAGTTCGCAGCACCCATCTGCCTTTGACGATAACCGTTAAGAAACGATTAGCCGTATTGTGTGGTTTGGAGGGAGTGCAGTGCAGTAAGACATCTTGGCTATTTTTATCTAGAATCTTAACAGACTGACGAACGCTTTTGGTTTCGGTTTTGGTTTTGAACATCTGCCTTGCTAGATGGCTTTTTCAGCTACAATAGAAGTGTGTCGAGATTTTCAGTGACTGCTCAGGAACTGAATTTGAAATAGAACTCTCCTTGGCTGCATTTTGTTTTTCTCTTGTTTGAAAGTAATTGCCCTCTGCGGCTATTTTCCTTGGGTTCCAATTATCGGCTATAATAAATCATATCAAAAACCAAAACTGCTAAAAGGGGCCGTCAAGTTCCGAATGGTTCGGCCCTTCAAAGGAGTGATATCAACACACCAGAAACATTCGCCAAGTTAATCGTACCGCTTAATATTTCGAAGGTTAAATGAAAACTAGAACAAGAATGTTCAAGTTTTCATTTAATGTCCAAAGTATTATTCGATACGATTAACTTGGCGAATGTTTTCAGGCCCGGACTGGCCATAGTGCCAGGGTGCCAATGGCACATGGGCCTTCCCATAGATTCGTAAGGGGGCCTTTTTAGATTTTATAGTTACAAGTGAATTTTCTGTTACAGATGAATTTTTTCTCGGTGTAATTTCTTGGTTGCTTTTAAATTCTGGGTATTTTATAGCCGTCTTTAAATGACTGGACTAAAAGGACAGCTTGGGGCCCGGTCATTATTGTTCGCCTGGGAAGGGTGAAAGAAAAAAAAATTCATTTTTGAACCTCAAAAATGACTCTTTCACCAATCAAAATTTCTAAAAACGCCTAAACTTCTGGGAGAACCCTTATGATGTGAGTTTTTTCCCGGTTTTGACGTAGTCAATAACACTGCTGTAGTTTTTTTCAATACACTTTCTAGAAAAGTCTTGCCTTCTGGCTCCTTAGTTCGGCAGGGTCACAATATATTTTTCCTTGAATGGGGGGGGGGGGGGTTAAAAATATGATGGTCACATTTTTATTTTGTCCGTGCCCTCCCTCGGCCTTTAATAGTGACCGGGTCTTACAATGGGCCTCAGGGCTGCCAGTCCGGGCCTATATGGTTTGGTCTGTTGATGTCATGCCTTTGAAGGGCCGAACCATTCGGAAATTGGCAGCCCCTTTTACTAGTTTTGGTTTTTGATATGATATCACTCCTTTTTTTTTAAATTGTGTATTGACTCAACTATACTACCGTGCAGATGTGTAATAAAGTGCCACGTCAACAAGAAATTGGTTTTCAACAATTTGCTACTACCTTTTGCCTATAGGCCGAACCATTCTCAACTTAGTCATATTTTTATAGGTTTTTGGTTTGGTTTAAATTTTGTTGTAATTTGTTTTATTTAGTTAGTTTTGGTGTGTTGATATCACTCCTTTGAAGGCCTCTTGACCAGTTTTTGGCTTTGTTTATTTTGCGTTGTTTTTACAGTTGGGTTATTTTTCGTGAATGAACGTGAATAAAATTTCTTTGCAACGTTGTGTAGATTTATCGTGATACAGTAGTGTGTGTAGGCACGCACGTCAGTATACACGTTCTCTTTGTCCGTACTTTGACCGTCCAATGAGAGACGATGCCGACACTACTAACAATGGTTATAACAATATTTTCGTACTTACGCGCCCTCTCACGCCATCCCTGCTACGCCCTCAGGCTCCAAACCATAAAAGGTACATAGTTCGTATTGTACTACACCCATTCGTCCAATATCATAGCTGGAAGCCTTCCCGTTATCTCGGTATCGATGAATAATCACCCTAGGGGATTTAACATGGGGATTTAACATTCGCTAGCTAGCGAATTGGCTAGCTAGCTAGCTAGATAGTAACACATTTTCAACGTTATTGAGGGTCAGATTTTGCATTGAAAGCAGCTTAGCTGGCATTCAAACACGAGTTAATTTTTGTCAGGTGGGTCATTGCTCTCGATTTTAACACAATTAAGCTTTTGTACCGTATTATTATTTTCCCCCAAGTACCTGAAATGTGCCCAACTCTGCTTCAGGATATAAGACACTGACGCTATGGCGCCGCGCTACAATGGTTTACAACCTCGACAACTGAATTGATGTGATGTTTGTTGTGACGTTTATTGCCTAACTGGGCGCGACACCCTAGCGTGTGTCTAGATACAGTGGCGTAACGTACAAGTAGGCTAGGTAAGCATTGCTTACGGGCCCCTGCAACTCGGGGGGCCCGCCCGGTGTCGAAATATGGACATGGTCCCCATCATTGAGATTATTACATTGGGAAAAGCATGCCGAAAGTATTGCCTTAAGTGCCTCAAGTAGTAAACTAACTACGGTATGTAACTTTCTTTTTAAAAGCGCAATATGTTATACGTAAGCAAGTCCAAGTTCCCATCTAACAAGGGTAATAATGTAGCTACTAAGCAGGGCTTATAAAAATTCGACAGTTAAGTAGGCTAAAAAATACCAGTCAGTCATGTTTTTTATACATTTTTTCAAACATTATTGTTTGTTTGCAAAATTTATTGGGGCTAAAAACTTTTTTAGTTTTTCGGGTAACGTAAACCAAACAATGTACTGTAAGTGTATCTCATTTGGGCCAAGACAGTCGAAATGGTCAAATATTTGGATTGGGGAGGGGCCCGACCATAAATTTTCCTTATAGGCCCAGAGACACTTTGTTACGCCACTGTCTAGATACCACGAGTGATTCTATGAAATCGATAAATTGTGGGTTTTAGCACGAATAACTCCTTTCCAGATTTAATTTCCCGATACCAAGGTGGATTTTGGATTATGGATTATGGATTCCACCCCTGGCGAACTGTATCGGGTTTATCAGCTGATGGGTGATGTCCCGCACTTGGCAAATCCGCGAGAACTACGTCAAGATGACGTCGAGGCCGAAGGCCCATCGGCCGATAAATCCGATACAGTTCACCCCTGGTGGGTTAACTGATTTGTCACGCGGTCCCTAACTTTCGAAATGAAAAACAAAGTTGTTGGGGGTAAATGCAAAGCGTTCCTTCAGAGCCGTGTTGTTTATGCAGACTTTGCATAATTTTGTATTGATGAAGTCAGATTTGCGGCCGGTAACATTTGAGCAGAGAGTGTTTTGTGTGTTACGGGTGGAATTTTCTTTAAAAAGAAGATGTAGGAGAAAGTCTTTTTTTTTTTTTAATTCAATGTCTATCATCGTGTTGCACATCACGGAAACTTCATTAATTGAAAGATTTGTTGTTTACCTCACGGTCACGTCATCTGACATCCCCTCACTTTACTGTGCACGGCATTACCACACGTCAGTGTAGCGGAATGAATACCACGTACGGAAGAGAGTGGAGATATAGAATATATCACTGATCGTTTTTAGCATTGTGATGGTTAAGGACCGTGCGATAAAAATTAAAATTGGGTCACACACTTTCTTGAAAACGGCATCTATTGGCAAGAAATGATATCAAAAACCAGGGTCGGACTGGGTTAGTTTTTTTTGCATATGCCAGACAGTCAAAAAAGGCACCGGCTTTGGGAGACTTCGGTCCTTTCAACATTTAGCACTCTGCCTTATTACCGTAACTTATGAATGATACACAGCACCGTATCTTAAAATAAAACCCAAGCAAAATAATTTCAGAAAATAGTAGGTTGTTTTGGTTCATCATTTCATTGAAAACAGAAATCTGTACCAGTAAGTTAGAATGGTAAATTTAACCAAAGCAGCGATCTGTGGTGAAAGGTGTGTTATAATATTAACGTTTAAGTTACATCCTTGCTCCCTTTCTTCCCTTTATTTCTCAACCAATATCAAATAAAAATAAAGAAAAGCTAATATTAAAAATATGCTAATAATAAAAACATGCATAGGGCGCCTATTTTCAAGGGCGCATATGCCATTGGCAGGCTGGTACACACGGCCCACTCCGACCCTGTCAAAAATAGAAATAATTCTTAATGTCGTATAAAATGGGTGTATCTAATATCAGTGGCGTACGCAGGAATATTTTTGGGGAGGGGCACAATGCTTGAAGGGGCGCGCCTTGTGGTACTAAAAGAAAAATTAATAACCAGCCAGGGGGTGAGGGAGCTCTGAAAATTCGCGCATTTTAGAGCATTTTTGGGCCCATGGAGCAACTTTTCAGCATTTTCAGCAACTTTTTAACATCTTCAGGAGCATGTTTTTTTTTTAGAAGTTTGGAGCTGCATGACATTTTGAAATACTTACGACATTTGTTTTCATACGAAAAATCACTAAGGCCAAGTTTGGCCTGTGACGTAGGGGGTGCCTAACTTTCCTTTGGAGAAGGCTCGTGCCCCTTGTGGGCCCCCCCCCCCCCCTTGCGTGCGCCTCTGTCTAATATATAAGTACGTAATTTGTCTTCAAACTAACTCGTAAAGTTTATCATGAAGTCAAGAATTAGCGTTGAATTAATTCCAAGAACACATTGGAATGAATTACAATGAGTTATAGGTATTCGTGAACGAGGTTTGTCTTCGGTATTGCGCTTTTGGGTTATTTATAAGTGCATTGTTACATGGTTTGAAAGGTGTCTTGTCCGTTGGGGTTACTGAACCCTCATGGACAACTGCAACCAACCCTTCCCCACCCCCTCCTTGACACACCCGTTATACTGAAACCTTTTGTGGTAGTGTTGTTGTAGTACGATAGGGTTACGCACCTCACACCCAAATAACCCGTTCAATTCCCTACCTAATCCCCCCTACCTCTCCTTCCGTCTTTACATAAAACAGGTAAAAAAAACCAAAGATTTACACCCCCCCCCCCCCCCCCGCCTCCCCTTTTTCTCTTTTGTTATCGTGGAGGTAAACAACCTGGGTATACGTAGATGGCAAGAAAGTGTTGAGTTGACAAAAGCTGTTATTGAGACAAATTTATTGTTGTTTTAAGTGATTATCAGCGACAAATTAGAACTCACTAGTGGTTTTTTGGGGTTGTGTTTTTTTTTTTTTGGGGGGGGGGGGGAGAAAAAGACGAAGAGGTTTGCGGGCTTGTTTACGCAGCCATCTCGCAATGGATTCTGCCAGAAATTTATACATGGCGTCTGTTTTGGTTTGCCACTTTTTGTGTGGAAGGAAATAGGTTGGTAATGAAGAGAGTTGATAATCGAAGGGCAAAACACAACGAATTGACATTAGTGCACGAATTTATCCAAATGTGTGGTAGATAGCCATTCAGGTAGTGTCACTTTCACCGTCACATTTTCAGCTGCGAGATTATTGCATAAATGAGTCCTAATTGCACAGAGGAGCAGGTAAAAAAAAAAAAAAAAAAAAAAAAGATGGGGCTGTTTTAAAGATTGTCAAAAAGAAAGTCGGAGGACGAAAGGTCCAGGACGAAAAAGGTTATGTAACTGAGGAAAACGTTTGTGGACAGAAAAAAAATGGGAAAAAAGGTCAGAAGAAAAAATCGGGAGAAATAAAATGGTCTAGGGAAAAGAGAGCTAAGAAAGTTTTTTCCTGGTGAAACTCTGTTGGAAATTCAGGACGCCGGAATTGTGTCGACACGGAGTTATGTTAATTCTGGGATTTTTTTTTAAATGCTGGGCCATCGGTGTGAGAACCGGAATTACAGTAACTCCGGAGTCTTAATTTGCTTTAAAAGTGTCTGAATTAATCCGGAATTGTGGTAACACGGACTTACCGTAGCTCCTGATTTTATTGATGATTAAATTACGTCCCTGCCTCGCTCGCGTTGCCGCGCTCGCTGCAGCTATACATAAAACATCAGAAACCGCAACCATATTATTGTCAAATTAGACAAGAGTTAGGGTAACTCCGTGTTACTACAATTCCGGATTGTTTCAGACACTTTTAAAGCAAATTACGAATCCGGAGTTATTGTAATTCCGGGTCCAACACAGGGGTCAGTGTTTAAGAAAATTCCGGAGTTAACGTAACTCCGTGTCGGCACAATTCGGCGCCCCCGGAAAAATTCGAGGCCAAAATGACAAATATTTTTCTCCTTTCCCGTACCCTTCCTTACCACCCCAGACATTTTTTTCCCCGGATTTTGTCGACAGACTTTTTTCCATTACTTTTTTTTCAGTTTTTTTTTTCCATACATTTTTACTGCGGCTTTTTTTTTCCCCCAGAACTCATTGTCCATCCACCTTTTTATTATTAGGGCGTGTTTACGCAATGACTCGCCTTTGCATTCTCGCAGCTAGAATTTAATTGTGATAGCTAAGGTGTCGTTGCCGTGGTTATACAACACTACCTGGATTAGCTAATTCCGTCATCGTTTGAGCAAGTGCTTGCAGTTTTAAAATCCATGAAAATAAGAAACAATTTTCCAGTCGCTTCCGAACTCACATTATTGACTATTTTCGTTGCGTGCCGGCAGAGCTAAAACCGCCGCCATGTTGGAATTTTAGATGATTTCTAGCTTAGCTTGTAGCTGCGAGAATGCAAAGGTGAGTCGTTGCGTAAGCGCGTCTAAGACCTTTTCAGAGCGTGAAGGACTGAGTAGAAAACGTTTCCTCCAAACTGAATTCATTAATATTTCGTTTATTTGAAATTTTGTATGTTTACGGCTGAAGCCTTTTTAGTAACAAAGCATGTTTAGTTAGACCCGTATTATAAACGGCATGTTCAGATCCGTAGGAAGCGTGAGTAGCTCCATGCAGAACGGCTTAAAGGGGCACTGTCACCGATTGCAAGTCTCTAGCACTTGCTTGCACCAAGCGATAGAATACACAACGACATTTCTTTTAACGAAACAAACGAGCCACGACTCTTTAATTATTATGTGACAATTTGGTACATCCTCGTGCACCTAGGAGCAGAGCAGGCTATAAAGGTTAACAATATCACCGCTGCTAGATGGCGCCATGGTATTTTAGTTTGCTTTTCGATCGGTGATGGTGCCACTTTAAAGGTGCCTATTCACCGAATGACAGGTTACAGCTTCTAGCATCGTCTACCGTTATTTTGTTCTATGTAGCACTTGATTTCAACAAGAAAAGGAATGCGCAAAGAAATTTCTTTTTACACAAGAAACTAGCCACGTGTCTCCTTAATTATTGAATGTAAAGTTGGTGCATCCACGTGCGCCAGGGAGCAAACTGTCAAGGTTAACGATATCATTATCACTCGATGGCGCTCATCTAGCGGTTTAAAATCTGCTTTTCAAAACAGTCGATACATAGAAAAAAAAACGTTCGTGATGTCATTAGGCTTAACTTTACCGCTTGCTTCCTGGTGCACGTGAGCGCTCCAACTTTACACTTAATAATTAAGGAGGCACGTGGCTTGTTTCACAAAAATAAATTTATTTGTGTGTTCCTTCGCCTGTTGAAAGTAAGGTCTAGTCAAAACTACGTAGCTCCAAGAATTTATAGGGTTGGAGAGGAGAATTTGTGACTGAGACCCATACTTAAAACGTCTTACATTCATATTAGTTCAGTCTTAGTTTATAGAGGGCGCCATGTGTTTTATATGGGAATTTCTACTCAATTTTTAGCTTAAAATTAAACTGAACTAAACTAAACGAAACTAGCTTGAATTTAATTATTATTTAACCTAGCTTTGTTGTAATTTAGTTTACCTTAGATTTGCGGTAAAAACTTAGCAAAAATTAGCAGATGGAACACGTGGCGCCCTCTGAAAACTCGGACTGAACTAATGGGGACGAATCCAACGTGTTTCAATGGTGACTTTTTAGAGTTACAAATTCTCCTCCCAAACCCTATAAATTCTTGGTAGCTCAAATGGCTGTAGATGCTGCAGCTTGTCATATGTGGGCAATCCCCCTTTAACCTTCAACGTATACATGCATCCTGTTGGCTTTCATGTAAGATTCAGTTTTGCAACATGAGTTCAAACGTATGTAAATGTTGCCAACACATTTATTTTCTTGTTTTTTCTTTCGTGAGAGATGATTTTGCGACATTAACTCTAACTAGTGTAAATGTTGCAAACTCTAATCTCAACGGGTCGCACACGACATACCGGTAGGATTTATGGCTTTAAACGTCTTTCTTTCCAAAACTTATTGTTATCCTAGATTCGTGGGAGATATGTTTATGCTGGCCTTTTTTGGATATATTCTCGGCCCTTGCTATGTTCAGAGGTTTTCCTATTCAAATTCCCTGGTTGATGACCCCCTACCGGGCCCTACTACCGACACCTTCTGTCCCCTTCTAATTCATCTGTTAGTTTGCTTCAGATAACATATGCTGTTAAGAAATAAAAAAAAAAAAAAAAAAAATTGTATTAATATTTACTTTTTGTTTATTGTACAGGCGTTGGTTGGAGCAGGAGCGACGGAAAAATTGCAAGATTTACACGGCCGCCTTGCAGCCGACGAACACCGGCTGCGTCAGACTCTCGGCGGTGGGAGGGAGCCTAGGATACGGAAGAGCGCTTCAGCCGGAGCTCGGAGGGAGGAGATTACTGGCGGGAATGGCAGAGCCCGCAGTTTAGTAAAATCTTTAATGGCGCAATGTCAAGGACTAGCCCAATCACTCGAAGACGATTACCACGAATAATAAATACTTTAGAAACTATTGTTTTATTTGTAAATATGGAATGATATTATAGCTTGGGCTAGCCTATCTTCGTTTATTGCTCAATGCAATTTTTCTACCTTTTTATTATTGTTATTATTTATTCTTTGCTCAAACCCTTTAAAAAAGATTCATTGTCGTTAATTCTTATTGCTGTAAATAAATCATCCCATTGGAATTTATTTGCACTGTCTCGTATTAGTGTTTTCAGTTTCCACCGGTTTTTGCTTCCTGGCTCCATGGATGTTTGTGGTGCTGTCATTAATGAAGTATGGCCACAGGGTGCACTTGCGATGCTATTCTTCCGGGGAAAATATTAATTAAACCATACGAAAATCCACAAGATATGCCTGAGGAACAGTGGCGGACCTACCCGTGGGGGACGGGATGGCACCACTCCCCTCCCCTCCCCTCAAAGTATAGGTCCTGCTACACAAAGAAGGGTAAGGTCTTAAAATGACCTCACGTAAATAAAGAATAAAGCACAAGGTAAAGGGTAAACGAAGTAAACCGTCCGTATTAAAGACTGACATTGTCAGAAGGCATTGAAAGAAAACTGCCTTAACTGCGACTCGTACCTAGGAATTCCTGCCGACCTCGCATAATTTGGAGACACTAAGAGCTTAAACGAGCACAAATTTGTCCCTTCCTTTCCAACTCTTACACTTACCAGCACACGGCATCCTCAGGGCCTAAATTGAGATTCCTCAACTAAAATGTCACTGTCGGGGAAATGCCCCCAAGTTGGTGGGGCGTGCAAGAGAAAAGTCCGCCCCAAGGTTCGCCCCACCACCATAAGTTCCTAGAGCCGCCCCTGCAGAGGAAAGTAAAAATGATAGGACTGCATAGTTCAGGAGGAAAATCTCGCAACATCAAGTGAATCCAAGTAGGTCAACACAAATATCAAAGGGAATTGGGTTGAACTTACTGCCGCTTGCAAAAATCTGAAACCAGATGTACTCTGTGTGACCGAGATAAACCTTTCCCTGGATGTTTTTTTTTTCCCGACGAGGATTTCCAATGTTTCCGGGCTGACTCCAACTCAATAGAAGGGCTGAGCAATGATTTGAGTAAATAAGAAATTTTAAACATAGAAATAGTTTTTACTTTTCCTAGGTCCTTTTACCCTTTAACTCAGGCTTATTTCGTGTCAACTATGCTCATGCCCAAGTAATAGAAAAAAGGCACTTAACTGCTCCCCACAATTATCGGCACCCGAAGAATGCTCCACTTCACTTTTCATTTGGCTCAACCCTTCCAGTTCAACAAAAAGCAGGGAGATGCGTTAGTTCATTTTTAGTAAGTTCATCTAGTAAGTATTTTAGTATTTTATGTTAAAAATGTCATTTTCCACAAAATACTGCCGTGCAGACTCCGAGAATCTTGCAACAGCACTTGTAAACTGCCCTTTTTTTCCTTAAATTTTCGTCCAATTTCCTCAAATTTCAGAACACTAACAATCTACAACCTTGTAAACTTTATAAAATTTCAGAATTTCTTGGCGATCTTTTTTGTATTATTATATAATCTGTCTTTAGGGCTTCTTGACTTTCTCTCTTACCTACACGATTTCCTCAATTTTTGCTCTTTCCTCAGTAACCAGGTCACAGGGTTACGTAATATTCTCGAACCCAGCTGCCGTGTTAATTCAGACTGACTTGGTCGAAAAGGAGGTTGGCCAGTCGAACCCTCAGCCTTAAGCACTTTGCCCTCACTTTGCCAATTCCTGTCAACATTAAATAAAGTAAAATAAACAAGATTCATTGCTGCACGGTGGGTTAGCTTCCAACCGTCAGGTGACTGTCGCATTCTTACCTGTTGTACTGTCACGCAGGGAGAAGCTGATGGTGTTTTTCTGTCATGGGCATGCTGCAACTACCTCAAGTGGTGCCTTTGCAGGAAATGCCTAAAAGGCGCTAAGGCCCGTTGTCCATGCGACTTCATCGTTGGGATTAGCATCAATGCAGTTTGGTGTTGCCACCCTGGTTCTACAAATCAAGAACCAAAACTCAAATTATTCTCGTTGTTCAACGCTTCCCGTGTCCACAGAGACACCCTCAGAATTCGAACCTCCGCAGGGCAGCAGAGAACCCAGGGTCTTTTACTTTCTTGTTCAGTTACTCCCCAGATTTCTCTTTAAAAACTTCGACTTTGCCATACTCATTTCCTCAACTCTGTACAGCCTTTTCCTGGGTGGTTGTGAGGCTTAATCGACGTGTCCGGATCAGCATCATTATTTCACTTGGCTTTGTTGACAAACCACCTGGTGTAGAGCCACCATGATCGTGGGTTTCAACGACGTTTTGTCTCTGGTTCTTGGCACTGAAGTTCAGAGGCAACAGCAGTGTTACCTTCTCCTCAACGTCCGACGCTCGCAAACAATCCTCTATTCGATGAAGAACACGGCCAACCTGCTCTGACCCATTACAGAGGTCAAGGTCAAATGGAGAACAATCTTTAGGATTAAACAACCAGATATCTGAACCTGGAACCCTGGTTCCCATTTGGATACAAGACACACTGATCTGAGAAAGAGTAACGACTACTACCCCAACAGACAAACGAATCCAGGACTTCTCACTTACTAGCCAGGCAATCTACCAACTGCTCTACCAGGGTGCACCCTGGCTATGTGCTCCGGCTAAACTTAGAAGCTCTGTTCAACCATTCTCAATGGATGGTGACCTAAAGGTCACAAACATGTGTACAAGCTTGGAAAAGACCTTCCTTCTTGGTCTGCTCACTCGCTTGCATTATTCTTAGTCTAGAGGCCGAGAATAAAGTTCATTCCTTCCACGTATGTATGTTTGTGACCATTGAAAAAAGCTGGTCACCTTCAAAGCTCGGATGTAGCCTATAGCCAGGATCCGGTCCAGGAGCATAGTTGGAATGGTTCCCATTCTAGTATGTATGAAGTTTTGTCTTTTTTTTTTTCATATTAGTGTATTTTGTATTCTCTCAAGGCTGGTTTTTCAAGCTGTTTTATTTGTTTCGTCACAGTATAACTGATAACCTTCCATGGGCCCTAGTCTCGAGTTGCGCTTTTCAAATCGCATGCGCGTTTTACCAAAAAGCGTCCCAAAATCATGGCTCGCCCATTCTATCGCACGTGACTTTTGATAAAACCGCATGCGATTTGAAAAACGATCAATTCGAGACTAAACCCCCATAATTTGTATCCTTTCAACTCAAGCGTTTTGTCTCCCATTTCAGACTGAGGGCTCGCCCCACACTGTTCGTGGCTAGCGAATTCTTTACCTCAAGACATCCTTGTGCCAATCCTATCTATTTTTTAATGGTGGAAGATCTTGTGACGACCTCATTTACTTCAGCATTATCTCCACTCAGCGCTAATGCCTCGTACGGTCACAATCGCTATGGTCTGGGCTCCTCAGGACTCACTTTCTGGTCTACCACATTAACCATCCCATTATCCACAAAACGTTTTACTTTAGACATACTCCGGGCCGACGACCCCTTGTTTTCTTTGCCAGCAAGAAGTGCAGACAAAGACAATGTTCTTTCCCTCCCCAGTTTCCATCATGTATTCACTGCGAAACGGGGACCTGGTTCCTTGCCTTTTATGGTTCTACTATACCACCATAGATGCCCTGCGCCTTGGCGCCACTCCAGCGATCACTCTGTGGCTTGCATCGCTTGTACTGTCTCCATATGTTGATGGACGACCAACTCCAATGCGCTCACGCGGGCGCCCTCTGATGGACCGCAGCAAGACATCACCTGGACTTCCTGCATGCTACTGGTAATATGTGTTCTTTTATTTTAGCCTTATTTACCTGCGCTCGGAATGTGTAGGACATCCATTAGCTTTTGGAGCGACAAAACAAGGCTTGCGCCATCTTCGGCTGCGATCAATGCCAATCGGGCCACTTTGACTCGCCAACAGGAGCCCCTCAACACCGGTCCCATAGCGCCAGGAAAGCTTCATTGGCCCCTCGACTCTCCTCAAGCACGGTCATTGGCTTCCACCAACTTGGGACCAACACCATACTTCGATATGTTGGGCGCCCCTTTGCACCGTCTAGTGTTCATGCTTTTCCTTTGTCGTTCTTTCCGTCTAGATTCCTGGCCATCTTGGGCGATTTTCGTCGTCCTGAGCCACTTAACGCTATCTTTTGCACGAACAGGGCTTGCCACTTCGGCCCACGCAACAGGATGCACCTCAAGAACTTCGCTTCAGTTGCTAATGGATGGCCTACGGTTCACAGGGTCCATTGATTCTGGAGCAGCCAACTCGTAGCGGAGTATTCGTTACCATGATCGCACCACCATGCGTGACGAGGTCTGGTTAAAAGCTAAAAGGGAGCTAAAAACATCAACTTACCAGGGCCACCGGGTTGATGTTGGTTTTTATTGCCTACCGAAATAAACATTACCTTTACCTGGCCGCCTCCCCTCATGGTCCCATCTTGGAGGAAGAAAGATGAAGCAAAGTCCGGATCGGACGCTTTTATAGGATGCCTGCGCCTACGGATGCACAGAAGGGAAAGCTACGAGCATGGCAGGGAAGCCAGCAAGTTTCGCTAGGGCTAGAAGAAGGCAGAGGGCTGGAAATGCTAAAAGACAGATAATGTATATTCTTCGTCGGCAACTAAAAAAACTGATTGGAATAAAGTGATAGGGAAAAACGTCACAGGAAAAGACTTATTTTGTGTTTTTTTCCCCCCGTGGTGTTGTTATTATAGGTTAGATTAGATCAGTTGTTTTAGCTCGAATTTCAGCAGACAGGGTTGGAGTTTTACCAGGAAACAACCCGTGTCTTGTCGTATTTGTTGACGAAATAAATTGTAATTTTTTTTTTATTACTGGCGTTACTGGTTAAGTTGGTTGCCTTGGATCGAATTTCATCACGCAGGGTAAATAATTTCTTCGGTCCGCCCCCCCCACCCCGCTTTTTTTTCACCCTTATTTGATATACGCAAAGATTTATAGGAGTTTATAATTTAATACAAATTCTTGATACAAGCCAGCTGTCTAAAATACGACGGATCACCATTTTAAAATGGTTTAGATCAGATTACCCAAGGTCACCCAGTGCCTTGGACAAGAATAATAGAGAGACGCTGCGCCGATATTACGATAAGATGGCAGGCATTAGTCACCAACCTGTAGTTGCCTCAGTTGTCGAATCAAGGTTGTAGGTCAGAGGTCATGCAGAAAGACGTCGCATTGCACACACGGTCTGTGTACGAGAGGAAGTTCAAGAATAATACCTAGGTTTGGTAAGTTTATTATAAGTTTATATTGCTTCATTTTTAGTGATTTTTACCCATAAACAGAGGGCGCGTAAGGTCAATGAACTGACAAAATGCATTGTGAGTTTTCCGACACGCCGATTTCAAGGACACTACGACGAAAGATGCGGCTGGGTTGAGGCGGAGAAAGTTGTTCGTGTGGCCAGCTTCAAAAATAAGAGAGTCCATTCGTATTTAGGACAGCGGCCATGTTACGGCATTTTCTCGTCGTTTGACTGGCTGTTAGTGATGTAGAAATCATTAAATACAAACAAACGCCCGACTAATTTGACTTAAGAAACACAAACTCACGTAAAATAAAAATTAATAAGAATAATTTAGAACTAATAATGAAACGAGGAGAAAATGCCGCAACAACATGGCTGCCATCCACTGCTCTAATGCGAGTAGAGCAGATGCTGTAGCGCCACATATCATCCTACTTCTTCCAGTTCTACGTGGGGTCCTAGCGGTAGTTACGGCTACTAATGCCTCTGGTAATGCTTTTGCTTTCGAAGCTGCCCGAAGGTAAAACATTATCAGAGGTATTAGTAGCGGCAACTACCGCTAGGGCTCCGCGTAATACTGGAAGAAGTCGGATGCCATTCCCTTGTTAACTTTCCAATCTATGGCTAGTCATGTAGTTAGCTGCAAGGGGCACTGGAGGTAAGAACAGCATAGTTTGTCAAGTGAACACTGTAAGAGTGGATTTCTTAAGCTTAAAAACGTTGTTTTGTTCAATACCTTGTGCTGCGAAACATGTTAAGGTTGTAAATCGAAAAAAAAAGATTCCACTTGCTGAAAATTGAGCCAGCTTCCAACAAATAAAAAAAACAATTGAGCATTTTTAGACCCAAGAAAGCCGCTCTCACATCATTCGCCTGACAAACGACGCTGAGGTTTTCACTTCCGTTTATCTTCAGTGTCCCTTGTAGACAATTATGCCTCTGGAGCAGGGGTGGCGCCACAGGGGGGGGGGGCGCCCCCCCCCCCCCCTCCCCCGTCGGGGAATAACCGAGATTGTCGTCGGGGAACAGCCGGAAGACGAACTCTACATGACGACATAAAATTCGTAAAAATTTCGGCGAAAAAACGTCCAAATACAGTTGCTGTTTTGTTTGCCAGTAGTCCTACTATTGCTACCTCATCACCTCCATAATATTTAAAAGCTGTCTTAGTTAATGCAGAATGGTTAACTAAATATGTATAAAGCTAAACTTGTTAAGGATTCTTAAGTACATCTTAGTTACGAGACACGTTTGGGATGCCAACGCCTTACCGGCAGTTATCTCTAAAAGGAGAAGGTCCGATTTTAAAAGCCCAACGCGCAACGCGAAGTTTGTGAGGGGACAAACACACCCCTAACAAACGGAGCAATAGCAGCCCATTGGTCAAGAGTCCCGGCCTCCCAACCAAGAGGACGCAAACTCAACTTCAGCGTCTAACCAATACAGAACTAAAAAAAAATTAACTGTGTTCACAAATGGCCGTATACCTTTGATGTCCGACTGTGTGTTCTTGCTATAGTTATAGCCGAAACGTCAGCTAAATTTGTACAGAAAAAGCTTTCCTTCCAAGTTTTCGTCAGTTGAAGTCTGATAACAATTAATTTCATAAAAACCGAGCAAAGAATTAAAATTAAAGAATAGTTGGCGGTTTAATTTGCCAGTATAGCTCTTTTCCTCTTAACCCATCGCCACCGTGATTTAAAACTAATTCTCAGTTAATTCAGGAGCGTCATTCCGCCATTTGAAAAGTAAGCAACAATATTTTTCAAACCTAAATTATAAGTGTTTGTTAACGTTACATTAATTTTTTTTTTATTTTAATTCACCAGTTAATTTAATTTGTAAATAAAATATATTAATAAAAAAACAGAATTTTGGTCACAATTAGGTTTTTACGACCTCTCATGCTAAAGAATTTTTACGAAAAACATCCAAAATTTGCTTAATGTGGTGCAAATGTGTCTCGGGAAGCCGAAAATAGACCCTCAAATAACGTAAAAGGCGTCGGCTTCCGTGGCTCTGCCCCGGACCCCGCTGGGGGAGCTTACAGCGCTCCCCCAGACCTCC
>JAHWFP010072461.1:0-15997 GCA_023313725.1 Lithobius niger | reverse complement strand
CGTCTATCCTGTTTACAGATGAGGCTGGCTTCACACGTGATGGCATATTCAACTATCACAACAACCATCTTTGGGACCATGCAAATCCGCACGAGGTACAACAATCTAGACATCAACAACAATTTAGTCTAAACGTTTGGGCTGGAATTGTTGGTGATCATTTGGTAGGGCCTTTTTTTCTACCTCGACGCCTAAATGGAGAAACCTACCTCCATTTCCTCCAGTATGACTTGCCCCAACTACTGGAAGACGTTCCCCTGGCAGTCAGGACACGAATGTGGCTTATGCACGATGGTGCACCTGCTCACTTCAGCCTTTTGGCCCGACATTACCTTGATGGAAGCTTTCCTGACAGATGGATTGGACGTGCAGGCCCAATAGCATGGCCTGCTAGATCTCCGGACTTAAACCCGTTAGACTTTTATATTTGGGGACACTTAAAGTCACTCGTGTACAGTACACCAATTCCCAATGCTGATGTACTTCGCCAAAGGATTGTGGATGGATGCAACCAGATTCGCACAACCCCTGGAATCTTTGAATGGGTTCGTCGATCCATGGCGCAGCGGCTTCGGAACTGCATCGAGGCAGAGGGGGCTCATTTTGAGCACCTACTATGATAAAACGCTTACGTTTAGTTTGTTTTCCGTCGTATTTATCTTTTTGAGTTGCTTGTCACAGAATGTTCTGGAGAGGAGGTCTTTTGCGGATGCGTATTGCAGTTAATTGCAGCAGAGCTGCAAATGCAATGATACTCAGTAAAACTTTGAGTAGCCATCTTCTGTTTACTTAATGATGTTTCATTTCTCGATTGTTTTCAATCACACAGTAATGTGATACGATGTGTTTTTTCTGGTATGTACAATTTGTTTCATTAAAGTACAAGACCAAAGCAGTTACTCCTTTCTTCCCCCACGTTTGATCCCCCCCCCCCCATAAGAAAATTACCTCTCCCTCTGATAAGTTGTGCGACCCAATACTGTATTATGAAGTACTGAAATACCAGGTATGATATGGCACATATCCTGAGTTTGGAATGGAAACGGTGAATCATTACGAGGTATTTAAGAACTGTTTACCCCAAACCTGGGGGGGGGGGGCAGTAACTAAAGACTGGTGCATTTCCGGACCCATGTTTATAGGACTTTTTCTTCTTATCTTTGATCACACAGCGGACCCTCAAAATATTTGACACCAATTTCCGAACACCCTGTATAAACCCAAAGCCCCAGCCAAACAGAACAGAGAGCCCGTGCGCTGGGTGAGAAGTGCACGGATGGGACCTCTCTTATGAGGTAAAGCGAGAATCATAAACAAGACGTAAACGAGAAACTCACTAAGCTACCGTAGAGAGAACACCTAAAGCGGAGGATAGGGCTTCTCGAACTAGTCTGGCACGTATACCAATGAAAGGAAACGAGCAGGGTGTTTAATATTGGATAAAATATCATGGATTTATCAGTTGTTTTATTCTGCATCGTCATAAGCGGCAGAGCGCCGCAGAATTAAATTTGAATTTGTTTATTAGAGCTTTAACGTTTCAGTTATGCGTCCTGTTACAGTAATCAAACTTACTCCAATTAGTAATTACACATCCATTGGGCCGCAGAATTCAACTCAATGTTTTATTGGGGCCTTGACCCTCGGCCATGTGCCCTCCCTAATTAGTAGAATGAGTGAATGAATTTATTTCCAGGGCCTGGGCCTTACGCCATGCGCTCTACTACAAAAGGAATAGTACCATCAATCACTAACATCTATTCACTAAGACTCACGATGCCAACCAGGAAAAACAGAGAACCAGAAGCATACCGGACCGAGTGGAACAAGGAGCAACGCAGGGAGGTCAGGCCTAAACTCTAATCCCAGTCTTCCTGACAAAGTCCGCTACTGCTCGCAGTCTAGTATACCCGTACTCGGGGTCGGTTGAAGGGATAATAGACCCTCTACATTATGCGCCACCCGTATGAAACCAGATATTCCCATCCATAGCTGATGAAGAGCCCTGCACTCAAGGAAAATGGGCTCTGGGATTTCAGCCAATCCGCAACTCTGACAAG
Organism: Lithobius niger; assembly: GCA_023313725.1. Lineage (NCBI taxonomy): Eukaryota > Metazoa > Arthropoda > Chilopoda > Lithobiomorpha > Lithobiidae > Lithobius > Lithobius niger. Next base: position 13,937 of record JAHWFP010072461.1, on the reverse strand, counting down.
CTGCTGACTCAGCCCAACCCATCCTGTGCCAATGATCACCCAGGAGAGAATGGCCCGTGTGGAAAACGTTCGTCAACACACAGTCAGCGGCGTAGCTACAGGGTGGCAAGGGTGGCCGGCTTCCAGCCTCAGCCCCCCCCCCCCCCAGTGACGGCACTACGGGCGGGCCTGGGGGGCACGTGCCCCCCTAGATTTCAGCTGTGCCTCCCTGGGTGCCCCCGCCCCCAAATTTTAGAGTTCAGACAAAATCACAAACTAAAACGGTATTCATGCCAACAGTTAAAAAGAAACATCGTAAAGAGCTTGTAAGATTTTCTTGGTATTCAGTAGTTGAAACTGCAAATTAATTATGCCCCCCCCCCCTTGGTCCCATCCCTTGCACAACAGAGTTTTCTCGATGGCATTTTTGATGACTACAGGCATACAGGCGTACAGGCATTTTTTGATGACTACATTGATGAAACTTCAAATTACTGTTATTTACTAGAAAGCCGTTGATAATGTGTCCCCCCCCCCTGAAAAATAATCCTGGTGCCGCTACTGCCCCCCCCCCCCCCGAAGGAAAAAATATTTCGATTTAAATAAAAAAAGGATCTTTTGTCGTACACTAGTGAGTTATTTAATATAATATAGACTGTAGCTTAAAAATGAAATTCGAGCCTCCCCGTCCGTCCATCTCCCTATAATTGAAAAATATGGTGGACAATAAAAAAAAGTTCTCTAAAGTCCAAACTTTTTTTCAGATTTTTTTTTCAAAAAAAGTGAAAATAGGGACCACTTAGGTCCAGACTTACGGACTGGCGTGAGAAAAAGTGGTCCCTATCTTCACTGTGGAAAAAATGTAAAAAAAATTATTAAAAAGTGCGGACTGTGAAATTTTTCAGCTCGTGCGTTTTTTATGGGCCATCCTGTATATTAAGGAATGGGGCCCTAAGGGCTAATTTGACACCGGCCCACCTAACGTTGCTACGCCACTGCCCACAGTGGGAGGCGGTTCAACGGAGACAAAAAGAGGAAGTTTGGCTGCAGCTTGTGCACAGTGTACAGAGTGTGCCCAGTGGTGGCCACTAACAAACTTCAACAACACATTGCCACATAAGCAATGTTTCATAACAATACAAAATATTAAAACAAGTTCAATCAGCAAACGTCAGTACACTAAAGATTAAATAAGTCAGTGCGTTTGCAAAGAGCACACAGGACCAATTGGTATGTCAAAGTATCACGAATTAGTAAACAAAAACGAACTCCTTTGATGTGTAACCGGCTTGCAAATAACTTTTTTCACACGGGCCCTCTCGATCCCAGGCGTCTTCGGATCTCCGGCGTCATTCGGATCACGTAACCTCGCTCCCAGAAGTTCTCTGCTCTCACACTAGCTGGCAAATCAAACATGGCGGAAAACGGCACCGATTCAAGTCACCTCAAGTGAGTAGCAACCAGTATTCAGAGCTAATTCGCACATTTTTCAACAATGAATCGACTTCTCATTGTGAGCGGTCACGGGAAGATGAACTTGAAGACGTTTCTCCGGCTTCCTGCATTACGGTTAGTAGGCAAACCCGCGTGAACGCTCGTTCAAATGAGTACGGTAGTTGATCTGAGGTTGTTCAAAAACATGTTAACACCTATGAACGATCGAGCGAAATATTAAATATTACGATAAAGTCGATTCATTGATAAAAAATGTGCGAATTAGCTCCGAATACTGGTTACTACTCACTTGGGCCAAGGATGCTTCTATATGTATTTCGTATGGTTTGGCAGTGCCACGAGCTTGGGGCAGCGACCTACACTTTGGCGACGATCGACCACATCCATGTATTTGTATTGAATTCAATGGGAATGATGTGATACGATCTCGTTTCGAGACGTTGTTATGACTACGCAAAACAAATAAAATAATTTTAACATTGAAGATAGATAATTTATGGTTCCTCTCATAACATAGTGTGAAGTGAGAAAATGTTAACTCCAGTAGAAATATTAAAAAAAAAAAAAAAAAACAGGTTCGCAACACAACGCATCATTCACATTCTCGCCTACTGGTTGCTAGGTAACAACAAGTAACGCAGGCAAGCCATCCAAATTCAGCCGCCCAACAGCCAAACTAACAAAATAATTGTGAAATATTGAATTAACACGTTTAATTTTTTTTTAATTAGTATAAAAAAAAGTAATAAGACGAGTGTTTGTTTTAGCCCCACTTGTGTTTGAAATAAACCACATAACTCAAACGAAAAACTGTTGGACCACGCCAAGGTTGAATCGACAGAAGCGTCTCGTAATTTCGGCAGTTCTATTCCCAGGGGCTCGTCACAAAAAGCTTGTTGTGGGACGACCCCCTCTGGTTCTATTACTTTCGACAATCGAAGCATGGCGAGGCAAAAAACTGGTATATTTAAATTAACACGTGGCCCCTTGAAGCTTGTGTAGAACTTGGATTAGCGAAACAAAACATAGTTAATATTTTGACAGTGAAAGTTGTCAAACAGCGTGCATGCATTTTAATGCGACTGCTCGTTTGTTGACATACGTAGAATTAACCGGTGCAAAGTTAATCTCCAAATCAACATCGTTTTTTGTCAACTTCCGATTATTTCGTGAAATAGCATTGCAAATAGCGTATATTTCAATGGTGGGATTAATCTTGCTTGGGATCACTAAATCGGTGCCCTTTTCCACCATGTATGATTTGTCAGCTGGTGTGAGGGCAGAGAACTTCTGGGAGCGAGGTTACATGATCCGAATGACGCCAGAGATCCGAACGACGCCTGGGATCCGACAACGCCTGGGATCTGGTCGGCCCGTGTAAAAAAAGTTATTTGCAACCGGCTTCAACGGCCGCGCGCGGCTCACGGAGCTTACACTTCGTAGTTCGGCTTGCCTCAATCATGGCGGCCTGCCAGCCTTCCAATTACTGCACGGGTCCGCTGCGAATCCAGTCGAAACCGGATTGAGACTGTTCGCCAGCTGCCTCAGCAAAGAGCCTATTGTTCTGCCCCGGCCCGGGTGGGTATAAAACGGGACAGAATCGTGAGCTCGAGCTAATTGGTGTTTGGGGTTTGGAATGAACGGTCAGAACGTCTGGAGCCTACAGGGTCAGTTAGAAGGATAAATTCTGGCTGATGCCTAATATGTGGTACTCTGTGTATAGACCCCTAGCTATACAGTAAGGAATGAATTGGAATTGAGTTCTTGAACTTGAAACCTCTCGCCCATTCCCTGAGTAGTTACAGATGTTTAAGTTGAAGTTAAACGAACATATAAAGGCGACACCATACCAGAGTGTATCTTTCCAGCAAACCATAATTAATAAATATACAAAACATTAAAATAAGCTAATTTAAACTGCATGGTATGCTAAAGTAGCACGAATTGGAAAACAAACACCAACTCGTTTAATGCTGAAGGTAAGATTTATCTGATCCGAAGTCATAAGCAGCAAAGGAACACAAATAAACTTTCCTGTAAGGTTTGAGGTACTGCAGTGTTGTGTACTGTTTAGTCCACGTGAAACCTTACTACTGAATCCAACCAATATACACGTAAATACAATAAAGCCAAAACCCAAATTTCAAAACTTTTCATGCTGAAACAAAGGAATAATAATGTATGGCTGCACACTCGATTACTTTCTTAGCTAAATTTTTCAGTCTTCTTCAGTGATGTCGTCTTCTTTCCATTATTCACCCTACTGATGACGCAAGATTTTTCAAGATTCTCAAGTACTTTTCCAGGGCATTACCAGGTTTTCAATGACTCGCACGAACCCTGAATTACTTGTAGAGCTGTGCTAAGCACGCTACGACGATTAGTTTTTTTTTTTTTAATATTTTCCAGCGATATCGTTTAGCCAAGTAGAATGCACCGATCATTAGCTGATGATATCGTTTGCAAAAGTAAACAAGGGGCTACAGCGACTATCTAGTCGCATTGGTCTTCTGTACAGTTCCTCCACTTCCAATGTTGAGGCGCACAACTCTATCATGCACTACAACAGCTATCTCTATTATATAATCTAAAAACAGTAACCATCAGAATTGCCCGTTACAAATGTGTTAGCTTTTAAGCTAATTTTACATTTTCGGCATAATTGTCAGCGTTTAGACCTAATTTACAACTTTAATTTCGTAAGTAGCACCTAACGGAGATTTGGATTGTATACAGTAAGCCTATTCATTTTTGCAACATGGTATGCCTCCGCGCACACAATTACAGTGTTACAACGTAATGCGCAACGTAGCTTAATATAGATCAGTGGTAGTAGGGAAGACCCAGGATTAACGCTGCAGCAGTGACTCGTAGCAACTATTGACGTTGCCATGGTAACGTGATTTTAGATCTAGTTTTCATTTTTTAGGCCTAATTTTTTTAACGGCAGTTTTAGTTTCGTACGTAGCAGATAGGCCTAATGGAGAATTAGTTTCGATCGTAAGCCTATTCATTCATGCAACAATGCAACAAGACTCTTTTAAACGAAGCTAAAATGTTTTTGTTTTTACGGCTGCGTTAAGACAAATCTTTAGGTTTTCAATTCGACGATGAAATGTTATTATTTAATTTAGTTACGTCGAAGAAGTCTATTAGTTATAAGGAGGTAACGATGTTTTAATTTGCCATGTTATTTAACTAACTTTTGACACTGAATCCAACGTTGTAAACAGTGGTCGTCAATTTCTGGTATACCGTTGCGAAGTTGAAAAAAGCGACGGACGGACGGACAAAGTCGTTGCAATAGTCTTCTCAGCCGGTACGGCTGTACAGAAGACTAAAATGGTAAAATCATTTGACTACAGCAATAAGGTTTCACGTGGACTAAACAGTACAGCAACAATGCAGCATCTGAAACCTGGCAGGAAAGTTTGTTCCTTTGCTGTTTTGATTTCAGATCAGTTAAACCTTACTGTACCTTTAGCATCAAACGAGTTCGTTTTTGTTTTTTAATTACTTCAGGAGCCGAACCAAACTGCATTTTTTCTCAATAGAATTTGAATATAGGTGAGCAGTATCTGATTGTTCTTGATTTGGAGATTTATTTTTATTTTAACCTTAGCAGTTGAAAAGGACGTTAATTCGAGAATTTCCTATGATGAAATAAATCAAAGCAATCATACGATGAATTGGTAATTTTTACATTTTTACTATCGGTGGGGTTGGTGACCCATTTGGGTATGAGCTCCGAAATACGTTGTAGTGAACTGGACTTGTAAAATCGTTGGGCAGTTCTGCCATGCAAGCAATGCTGAACGTGGGTGGCCACACACGCACATTGCTGCCTTGCAAACAATCCTCATGCACGTGCCAACACTATAAAATGTATCATTTCAGTCACATTCGATCAATAAATTCCAACACAAAAAAGCCTAAACCGTTCTTTGTAGCTCGGTAATTGATGCGTTGCAGAAATGTGGAGGAAGCAATTTATAAAAATAAATAAAACAACAAAATATTAAAACCGACGTACCTCTTTGTGAACGAATCACGAAAGGCTTTCAACTGCGATTTAATAAAAATTTTTCGTTTGTTACATGAATGGGTTCAGTGTCACTTTGTTATAAACTGAACCTTTGTTTTCGAAAGGACATGATGCTTGGAAAGGAAACTACTCGAACGGGAATCCGCAACAAGTGTTTCGAATTATCTTTTTATATTTTCAATAAACCAGGAAATAGATTATAAAACCCACCAATTATTGAGACGCCTATAGACAGCATGTGTACGTGAATTTTTTTTTTCGTTCATTTCATCATACAGGAAAAACGATTTTAATGTCAACATAGAGTTCTTGACAAACATGTTCAGTTAAAAGCCGAACTTCACAAAAACATTAAAAAAAAAACATTAAAATTGTTTCCAAATGCACTGAAGAGTCGCGACAACATTATTTATGTATTCTCGTCGTATAGCGCCCAAACATCATTAAACATAAACAACCTCCGAGTACAAAAAAAAAAAAAAACCACAGAAATTTACACATTCGAATGACTGTAGCAAGCAGGTGCGTGAAATGACAACAAATGTTCGCAAAAACCCTCATAATTGTATCCAATGACAGTGTCGTTCGAAAGCCCATTCCCTAATCTTTCTTGCGAAAAAATACTCAGCCAATACATCTAGACACACGCTAGTGTGTCGCCGCCAAGTAACAGTAGATCGTCCGATTGTAGACATCCGATTATTAAAAAGTGATTGTTGATGAAAAAAAGGTAGCCGCACTAGCAGACTGTGTCTTTTAACTGAAACCAACTTATACCCGATTTCAGCATACTGGCGTAAATTCCCCATGCGGTAGAAATCTTTGCAAATCGTTTGAATCAGGTGTCTTGGGTCCAGTAACGAAGAAAACGTCAACACGAAAATGTGGGAACGTGTCCTTCATGGAGAAAAGGTGTCCTCAATAACGTTGATTTGTGTTACTGGTGACTAGTAACTATAGTCCGCAGGCTCCCATGTTAATTCTCATAGGGTATAACGACACGTCTACAGCTGATTAGGGAAAGTTGCCAGATCTAAATTTCGGCAGACAGGTAAAGCGTCATATTGGGAAGTGCCTTTTTCTAAAATGGGGGTTGCAGCAAGAAGCACGTGGCCCTGAAGTGGCTCGTAAGTGCAAAATTATTGTTGTAACCATTGTTTGTATTGTCATCCAATACTAGATTATAACATGCTTAAGTGTTACACGCATATCGTTTCAGTACCTAATTATCAGAATTCATTGTTGTTGCAAATAGGTGGTTCACTAAGAAACGGAGCATCTTTTATCGCAAAAGTTTGTTACGGTACACGAATCCAAACTAAATTATCTGCCCCACGACGATAAAAGGGACAATTATGCGTTCGTGAACACCATGGTAACTAAGTGATTGAATGATTAACGTTAACCGAGGTAGGGCCAAGTGAGGAGGGAGGCGCTGATTGAGTGAACGAAGCGAACGAAAATCAGCGTCAAACAGTGTCAGTTTCGCTGACGTAACGGCTAATTTGGCCCTTAATGGCAAAGGTGAAAATTATGAATGAGAAAATTTATAGGCATACAATTTCTCCAGACAAAAGAGGCACAGATGACGATTACACCGTCTGATCTTTTCTTCATTCACAGTCCTCTGAAAGTTGTGATATCCATCCCAAACTCAAACTTATATAAGAGAAGCCTCCAATTTTCAAAAAAACGGTCGGCCTTTCAAAGTAGTGATATCATTCAACCAGGAAAAGTCCGCCAAGGTTAATCCTATTAGCCAAATTAATCGCACCGAATAATACTTTGGACGTTAAATGAAAACTTGAAGAGGACGGTACACGAACTCCTACTGAATTATCTGCCCCACGACGATAAAAGGGTATGCTTGTTATTTAATTTATTTGGAAGCATTAGTGAAACGGACTTTTGATTTTATGTAGAATTACTGTTCTCATGTTAATTCTCATAGGGTAGAAAGACACGTCTACAGCTCATTAGGGAAAGTTGCCAGATCTAAATTTCGGCAGACAGGTAAAGTGTCATGTGTAAGTGTATGTGTAAGTGCCTTTTTCTAAAATGGCGGTTGCAGCTAGCAGCACGTGGCCCTCAAGTGGCTCGTACATGCCAAATTATTGTTGTAATTATTGTCGAAACAGTTGGCTGAAACATTTAAAATTGGCAATGCTACATTTCTATGCCAAACGAATATACTTACAATTATTTGATAGAGATTTAAAAACCAGCAGACTATGGTGGCCGACAAAGACAATTATTTGATAGAGATTTAAAAACCAGCAGACTATGGTGGCTGACAAAGACGAAACTGTTTCTTCTCCCAAAAGCGATATGATGACGTCAGCTTGTTCCAGTTGGCAACAATCGACATTATGACTTGCGCCGATTGTTATTCGTGAACCACATTATTATGCAATACGACATGAGTAAACATCAGTCGTCACTAATCTGGATACGCTAACCTTATTTATTTGGGTGAACAATTACAGCTTCATGCCGTGATTTAGACACACGCTAGTGTGTCGCCGCCAAGTAGACGTTTTATTGTTGTTGGCGCTTAATTGTTAGAGCGTAATTGTTAGAGTCTAATTGTTGTCAGATGGATGTAATAGTGTTTAGTGTAAGCAGGGTGCGTGGCTACGGGCCGTTACCCTCAATAAAATTCCATTCCATTCCATTCACTAGCCGCCAACAAATATGGAGGCTGACGTGAAGCAACTTTTAGAGGACGTATGTATGTCGGGATTGATAGGGCCACGAAGTGTTAGATTGGGCCTAGTGTCTAGTAGAGCGTTTAAGGTCATTTGTGAGGAGGCGGAGAAGAGGGGCATCTCGCAAGACGATGTATAATTGTACGGCGTCGTGGATGGTGGACATGATGTGGGGAAAGAAGATGGTGGACATGGCAGTGGTAATGCAAACAATGTAGAAGGAAACAATGGCAGGAATCCTATTATTTGTCAAAGTGCGCCTAATCCAAAAAAAATTGGCTGCCGACGTAGATGCAGTTCTGTGTACCTTGGTGGACAAGAAATTGTTGTCCAGTTCAGACATACTACTGAGGGGATCCAGCACTGCCGCACTGGTGTCCACAGTGTTGTTTTAAAATTAAAGGACACGGTTTTCTTGGATGATGTTCCAGAGGTTGTGGGAGTGAAGGGTGTGCCGGCGCTTCTAGCGATTGCGAGCAGGGCACCACGCTGCTTTGGATGTCAAACGCGTGGGCACGTTCGCAAATTTTGCCCGAAAGTGTACTGTGTGTCATGCCGGGTAGCGATGCCTAGGGATGCTCTTTGTCAGCATCTCCGGGAAAGAGGGAATCCGGCAGTGCAACAGGGTGGTGGGAGCACCGAGCGAAAAGAAGAGGAAGCCACGGTGGGTGCCGATCCCGTGGTCCGAGCTGATCCAGTGGTTCGGAACGAGGTACCTGGTCTTAGTTCGTCGGTCCAGTGCCAGAGTCAGGAGGGATGGACGGTGCAAGGGAGAGGTAAGTGATCGAAGAAGCGTCCCCGTTTGGCCACCTCCCCGTGTCCACAAAAGGCGAAGGCGAAGATGAGTGAAGAGAGTGGTGCAGTGCTAGGTGAAAGTGGTGAAATGGTTCAAGAGGAGGAAGAGGTCCCTATAATAGGAGCAGAGGTGGAGGTGGTGGATGTGTTGGTGGGTCATTGTGATCAGTTGGAATTAGGTTAGGCCAGGTGATGAACTCGTTGGTTCGTTGAGTTGTTGAACTCTTTGGGTTGTTCATTCGTTGATTCGTCGTTTCGTTAGTTTGTTTGTGGTGAAGGTACATTGGATTAGGTTAGGTTAGTTTTAAGTAGTTTTTAAGTTTGTAGAAGGAGCGCATGACGTACGGTCTTTAGGCTCTAGTAAATAAATTCAAATTCCATAAACACGGGCATTGTTTCTGAAGAAGTTTTCGCACTGGTGATAGCAGAAGCAAGTAAAAGGGGAGTCTCGGAGCAAGATATTCGGCAGTATGGAGTTGACATACATCCAAGAGCGAAGACAGTAGATGGCAGCAACCGGCAAACCATAGATGAGAAAGAAGAGGCGAGTGTGCGTGGCGATTTGTTGAGAGAAAGAAGTGAGGTTCTACAGTCAGTGAAATATTTATTTTCAACAGCTGTGAGCAGAGGACGTGGATTTGGCAATGAAGACGGTGGTGAAGGAGAAGAAAGAGATGGTGCTGCTGTGATGGTGCTGTGCTGCTGTCGTGAAAGTGTGCCCGAAATCAGGAACTCCAAGCCCTTACAAGACTGTATAGAGGCACGTTAATAAATGCAGACATGACTAAGTCTCTAGTGTTGATCTGTGGCCGGGAGGGATTACCCTACTCAACGACACAAGTGGTGCTAGCTGTAGAGCATGTGGTTGGACAAGGAGAAGTTTATGCAATCTGCCCACTTTGTGGGAGTAATGCGTTTGATGTTGTTTGATGGAAGCGCGACTACACTGGCTTCCCTATGGTGTGAGTGTGGCACGCGTTAGTAATGCTGTGAGTGATTTCGGAGAACTAATTGCACACTCGTTTGAGAAACTTGTGATTACAGGGCAGACGGCTTGCATATCAGGTGTACGTAACATATGTTTTAAGTTGAGAGAGGGGAAAACACTGGAAGATGTCCCTGACATTCTTGTTGTTAGGGAATCCCTCTGTTAGTCGCGATTGCGGATCGTACACCCTTGTGCCTTCGCTGCAAAAAACGTGGGCACTTCAGACGTGCCTGCGCCGCCATTTCCTGTGTGGCCTGCGGCGAGTATCGAGATCCCCGAGAGCTATGTGCCCATCTTCGTGGACCGAAGGAGAAGCAAGAAGCAAGCGTGGGACGAGAGACTCATTGGAAGCAGCGAGCACCAGTTGATCAGGGGCTGATGGCCAAGGCCAGAGGTACCCCAATGTCTGATGCAGGCCCGTCTCGAAATGCTGATGAGAGTGCGATAGATGTTGTGTCTGTGTGTGTAGAAATGAGTGAAAATCGTAGAGAAGATGATGGGCAAGGGCCCTGGCAGACCCCCTCAGCTAAAAGGTCTAAAAGAGGGAAGCGTCGACGTAATCGCAGCGAGCGTGGATCGGTGGAGATTCAACACGACAACGCAAGCCAGACCAGTAAAATGCAAGATGTGTGTGATGTGCAAACTCAAGTTGTACGGGCTGACGCCGGCCGGGATGGAGGCAGAGATGAGTGAGGCGTCCAGTTTATCAGTGCAGAAGCAGTTCACAGAACAGGAAGGCAAGTCAGAACGGAATTTTCGCCAAAATTGTGTGCAGCATGGTGAAGTGCAGTGTCTTTCAGTGCGTCACATGGGAGATGAATTTGATATTCCGTCCAGCATTGACGTCAGTCAGAGCCTTCAGGGGTCGAGCCCGGGTGGTGATGGGGTGGGAGTCACGTAGTGTTCACATAGTGTTCTGAATTCATGGCTAAGGGATTCACAATAGCATCCTGGAATTCAAGAGGTTCGGGTGATAAAATTGGTGAAGTAGAAAATTTGATGCGATTTATCGATGTTCTTGGAGTTCAGGAAGTGGTTAATGTGAATTACCTGGATATGTCATCTATTCAATCAGACTTTGTAACGACGGCTGAGAGGGTGGTTTTTTTTTATAAAGTGGTCGGTCCCATATGCAAATGCTCAAGTTAATGTTACTTTACCAGGCATCGATGCTACCGCAGTTAAAGGGTGGATGTTAAAGGGTGGATGTTAGAGCGCTGGGTGACTGGTTGTTGTACATGCCAGATCCAGTCCCACTACACAAGAGTGGATGGCTTGGTTTAATCAGTTTTCCTGTCCTTATTTAGTTGCTGGTGATTTTAATGCCCACCATTATAATTGGGGCTCGGTCCGTGTTAGCACGAGCGGGCATAGGTTAGCTGCAGCTGTAGATAGGTTGGATTTAGAAATCATCCAGGATGGAACTCCGACGTTTGCAAGGTGGCAGCGCGGTGTTGCTCAAGAGTCAGTCTTAGATATGTTTTGGTGCACTAGAGGTCTGGCGGCCCACTTTGAATTCGCTGTCTCTGACGACTAGCGGGGTAGTGATCACTTTCCAGTGATCCTGCGCCCGCTGGGAATCAGATGCGTGGCAGTGGACAAGGTCCGCAAGCACCCTAGAGTTAGTGATAGCATTTTTGGTGAGTGGATTAGTTCCCACGTTCGCAGGCTCTCCCGTGGTAGAGGTGTGAAGATACATTCTGCACATAAGGCACATCCGCCCTGGTTGACTAATGTGTGCACACTTGCTGTTCGAGACAGGCATCTAGCATGCTGGAAGTGGAAGCGGTTTCCTTGTGATGAGACGTGGCTGGTGTACTGTGCCATTTCGCGTGAATCAGCTTATCTGATAAGGTCTGAAAAGGAGAAGTTTCCAGAAAGACTGTGCAGTCAGGTAAGATCAGCAGACTCCCTTGGTCAAGCCTGGCATATTCTGAGTCAGCAGTCTTCCAAGAGTGAGCAGACTTGGGTCTACTACCTGGGCTCCACCAGCCACTCCGTCCTTCGCCGAGATGCCATGGCGGACGCTTTCAACGAGCGGTTCGTGAGCGTATATGCCCTCCTGTCAGGTGCACGGCCACCTGATATGACGGCGATCATGTTCCAGAACCTCTCCACTGATCTGCCATGGGAATAGTCGGAATATGATGCAGCGCTGTCGAAGTGTAGAGACACAAGCGCTCCTGGTATTGATGGCGTGTCGTATAGAGACATGCGTGGTCTGACACCAGAAGCTGTTAGAGGTGTCATAGGTCTTTTCCAGGCTCTGTTTGAGGGGATTCCTCTCCTTGACTCGTGGCTCTTTGTCATCCTTGTCCCAGTGCACAAAGCAGGTAGTGTCAAGTCGCACCTGTTTAATTATCGTCCCATCACTCTTCTGTCCTGTCTTAGGAAGATTTACGAGCGTATGCTTATTAAGCGTCTGGTTGGCATCTGGAGTACTTTGATTGCTTGGCTCCAGTCCAGTTTGGAAATAGGACCAACAGGAATGCTCAAGATGCTGTCATGTTCTTCCTCTCCGGTATTCAAGAGGCATGGGTGCACGGTCTTGTAGTTGTGGCGGTCTTTCTAGATATAAAGGCAGCCTACGACACGGTGAGCATCGCGTGGGTCAAGGCAAGTATGGGTAGGATGGGAGTCAGCCCGAGGCTCACTGAAGCCATAGTAGCGCTACTCGGTGTTAGGCGATTCGTCACAAAGGCAAATGGGTACTGGTCGCAAGAAGCGAGTTCGGGTTGGGACCGTCGGGGGCTCACTCAGGGGATCTGCCTGAGCCCGAGCTTGTTTGCATTGCAATCAATGAAGTTTTAGTCAGTATGGGTGTCGCGGTGAACATTGTCTGTTACGCTGACGACATTGCAATGTGGTTTGCGGGGTCGGACCTGGCGTAGAGACCCGCTGGCGGTCGTTGTTGGGGGAGAAACAATCACCCAGAAATCGGCTGTCAGATACCTGGGTGTCCTCTTGGATGAGCGCTTAGAGTGGAGTGGCCATGTCCGGGCTTTGAAAGATAGGGTCCAGGCTCGTACCTCCATCTTGCGGAAACTAGCACGAAAGAAAAATCTGAAATGAGGCCCGTTGCTGGCCGTGTACAGGACGTTCGTTAGGTCTCTTTTAGACTATCACCTGCCGTTTCTGTGCACGGCGAAGAGACACATCGAGTCTCTCCAAACTACAGGGTGTTTAAACAAACGCTACACGTCGAATTTTTCTAAGTCCAACAACCACTCCCCGTCACTATAACCCTTACCCCTGACTTCAGTACAGAAATCAAGAAAGTTATTCCAGCCCCCTCATGAAAGAAAGCTTTTATTTGCGTTTCAAATAACCCCGCAAAAGGCAAAAACGCGTGTGGCAACCCTGGTTGGGGGGGGGGGCGGAACCAAAACAAACAATTAAAGCCCATAATTAGATTTCAAGTAAAAAAAAAACAAAACATTTAATTGGCCATCAAGCAAAATAGCTAGGCTAAAAAAAAGACTTTTACAGTATTTGGATTCCAAATGAAAACGCAAACGGAAAAAACGCATGTGGTAACCCTGGTTGGTGGGGGTGGGGGGAACAATAAAAGCCCATAATTAGATTTCAAGTAAAAAGAAATAAACATATTTATTTAGCCGTCAAGCAAAATAGCTAAAATAAAGGCTTTTACAGTATTTGGATTCCAAATAACAACGCAAAAGGAAAAACGCATGTGGGAACCCTGGCTGATGGGGGGGGAGGGGGGGAAGCCACTTGTACGGCGGCAGTATAACGTAGCTTCTGCGGCCACTTATCCCTGATACCCTGTAGAAATCGAATCGCCCAATCAGGGCAGTAGCCACGAAATTTTATATACCCCCGCACTAGAATTAAAATGACCCCCCCCCCCGGTCCACAAAAAATAAGGAAAAGAATATCCCATTCGCCACAATTAAAAAATACCTTACCCACAGAAACAATTGCAAGTAAAATTACAAGTGGAATT
>JAHWFP010072460.1:727-21352 GCA_023313725.1 Lithobius niger | reverse complement strand
TAACAACCTTAGGCTGAATATTAGTGACCCCGGTCCATTTCAGGTCTGTGTGCTAAAGCACCAATGGTTTTATTATTATTAATATTATTATTATGACATCCCCATTTGTTGTCAAAATAAATGAAGAACCTATGGGTACATGAAGAAGAAAATACACGTTGAATACACATTAAAAAAGCAACGAATTTCCCCGAAAACGAAGATCAACTATGCAGATTAGAGCTGGCACACGCTAAATATAGATACACGCTAGTGTATTGCCATCAAGAGCTTGTACCACGTGGAATTCATAGCTTTGAAGGTACACAAATAAAAACTGATTAGAGTTCACTCGAACGAAATGAACCATAGTTTGAACTCCAATTCCATGGAACAAGAAATACACCTCACAAAGAAAGAATAAGCATGTTTCACAAATTAGAAATGTAAACACAAAATGTGCGCATAGCACTAACGCAAAACAGAATTAAAACATAAAACAACAGACACAGATACCGCAAATATCCCAAAATACACATTACACACAAAAAAACGTTTCATAAGTCATCTGAAAGATGTGTATTTATTAATTTTAAAACGAATAGAATAACTCAAATTAGGAAAAAAAAAAAAAGGGACACGCAACTGCCGCAGCCTACAAGTAGGTTTAAGGGTAACACTCCATGAAACCCCCAAAAAAACCCTACTCTTTCATATTCTGGTACCTTGATGCGGAGAAAACGCTAAGTACTCGAGTAATCATTAATACGAAACTATAAAAATAACCTGAAGATACTAAACCAGAAACAAAAAAAACAAAAAAACAATACAGAGACTGCAATGCAAAATCTAATTTTCTAAAACAATAAAATACACAAAATACACGAACAAAAGCATCAAACTGATAAAAAGACATACCAACCAACACGCTTGTAAAATGAATGCAAACCGAAACAAGGTACAAATAATTGATTGAATTATTTGTACCAAAGAAATAATAGTCTAAATGGGGAAAAAACTGAAGACAATAGAAGGTAACAAACATAGATTACGCTTACATCGTTACATGGAACAAGCTTCCCTTTATCAAAACTTTTACAAGAAATTGATGCCTTCAGTTGGCTTTAGGGATTCGGCAGGCTGAGAATCAAACTAAATATAGATGCGAACCTATTTACGTTGCCTTTTGGACTTATATGTCAAACTGCCTGAGCGGGGAATCGAACCAAGGACCTTTGGAACCAAAGGCCAAGGTCCTACCGCTAAGCCAGACTGACACGGCCTTTCCTACCGCTAAGCCAGACTGACACGGCCTTTTTTCTACTGCTAAGCCAGACTGACACGGCCTTTTTTTTCCCCTTCCGCTAAGCCATACTGACACGGCTTAGCGGTAGGACCTTGGCCTTTGTTCCAAAGGTCCTGGGTTCGATTCCCCATTCAGCCAGTCTGACATATAAGTCCAAAAGGCAACGTAAATAGTTTCGCATCTGTATTTAGTTATCTCTTGTGAGCCTTTGGCTTTCCCGTCTGAGAATCAAATTTGCCGCCCTACATTGCAAAAGGCAAAATTTTTTATTTTACGTGCAGACTGCTGCATTTCTGAATTTAGGGACCCTTTAAATGGGAAGGAAGGGACGAGGAGCCAAAGTTTCCAGATTGTCGGATTGCAAGGATCGTAATGCCGTTATTAGCTATTCCTTTAACTTTAACTTTATTAATAGTCCAGGCGCCAATGGTGGGCATTGTATGACATGTAACTGAATAGAAATAGTAGTTAAATGTTTTCAGCAAGAAGACCATACAAAAGTACATTATTTGGAAAAAGAAAAACCAAAAAAATAACAATGTGATCATGCAGGAACAAAAGGGTCATAGGCAGGAATGAAAATAAATAAATATCCTAGGAGAGTGAAATTAACAAGTACCGTGTCTGGTTTCAGTTTATGATACATTTTACTACTAGGTTATGATAAACAGACTTTTACGTTCTGTAAATAATAACAAAACAACCTCCTTGACAAATAAAATTTCCAATTCAAGTGAAACGGTTTGTATATGTAAGTTAAATTTATTTTTTAAAGTGTTCACCATTGGGACGAAACGACAAACTCAGATGATCCGTTCCAAAAAGGCAGTAGGCGGGAAAAGAAAATATGTCTGGCCCATTCATGTTTGTGGTACTGAATTTTTAATTTAAGTGAAGGAACACGTGTGTCTTCGTAGGTTTGGAACTGAAAATGCTGCGAAAAGGATGGACCGCCAAATTTTAGTTTTAGGATTTAAACAAGGTGATGACCCCTCCACGAACAGATCGCCCCCAAACGGACGGAACTTTCAGACGGTTTAAGCCCTAACCAGACTGGCTGCTTGCCGCTGCACGCCGACGTAGTATGGTGTAAAAAAGACTTCAATATTCGTCCATAAGGCAACACCACCCAAACGATTACTGTAATATCGATCTTGTAGGCACGTAGTTACGCATAGCTTCGAACGAAATTTTCTTCTGTCTGGAGAGGCCTTCAGTTTTTGCTCGTATCCAAAATTTCTTAAGTTATTCTTAGAATCGACGTTTGGACTTTTCAAGTGTTACCAGGTTTTTTTCGTAGAAGGGGCGCCAAAAATCAATAGCGTATTCAATAATCGGACGAAATAGTGCTAAGTAAAGTTTGAAATAAACATCATGACGACACTGAAAACCAATCGGGATGAAATAAGATTTTCTTCTGAAATAACCGAACTAATATGGCTTCGAAAATTAAGTTGGCTGTTAACTATAAAGCCTAGATATGTTGTTCAATCCACCCCACTTAAAGCATTTGCACCCCAATAGTAAGTGTTTATTAGATTATTTTTGCCTAAATGTGGGATACAAGATTTCTGGGAGTGACTAGTCAGTTCTCAGAGGGTACTCCAAGCATAGAGCTGGTGAATATCTTCTTGGAAAATACTAGAAGCCATTGAAGTTTCTAAACAAGAGCCCAGCTTGGAATCATCAGCAAACTTAGCCAGATGACCTTAGGTTTAGTTTCCATAATCGTTAAAATATAACAAAAATAGTAAAGGGCCCAACACCGACCCTTGAACAGTACCACTGGCAACAGGAACAGTGGTAGATTGCTTACCATTAATAGCTATCCCCTGAGTACGACTGGACAGCCATTTAGTGATCCATTTTAAAATAGGCCCACAAACACCAAGACTTTTAAGTTTGTGAGTTAATAAATTGTGTGGAACCTGATCAAAGGCTTTTACAATGGCCATATAAAATATGGTACGTTTTCGTCGAGAGTGTTGATAAAAGCATTCTTGTTAAAGTGGTTGGAGGATGTCAGACTCATTAGCTGTGGTGAGACTTCTCGGTCGACGGAACGGTCCTGTAGAACCTTGCAGAACCTTCTTATTTTTAAACTGTGCTTGTATTGGTGTTCCGTAAAGGTAACGAAAATTCTGACCATATTAATAAATGTGCACCCGGTGCAAGGTGCCGGACTAACATCGGTTAACTATAGCCGATGCTATTTACAAGAAAACTTCCTGTCACGTGACGAGAGAAGGAATAGGAGATTTATTTTACACTCTATTGTCTGACGGGGGAATCCCGACTGCTTAGTCCATGAAAATGTATTTCTGTTAAATCCGTATACTTAATTCTGAGCTTCAGGAAATAAAAAGGTAAAATATATTGCAATGGATGACACACGTCATTTCTATTCTATGCATGAGAGCTTAAGAATAATGTTTTAAAGGAAGTACAATACTAACGACTCGACTGTGTTCATGTACAAGACATAAAAGCTCACTTGTGACAGAACTGAGCCAACGCCAAACGATTTCCTTTCAGTTATGGCACAGGCAAGTAGATTGAACGTCTCTTTTCATGGTGTAATTCATCACTCTGGCAAGAATTTCAGTGAAAACCTTTCGTCAAAATTCAGGTCTTGCGTCAAATGGAAACTAACTTCTGAAGATTTTGAGTTACAAAGAAATAATACTCTATTGGACATTACACGCAATATAATTCTACCAGCAGGTGATTTCAAGATATTGAAGGCTACAGACGAAGCCTACGTATGTGTACCTGAGTCGTTGTTATCCTCTGCCGCTGACCCACGAGTCACAGACTTGTTGCACAATATGACATGTGGAATAAGCGTGTTTTGTCTCATTTTGTCCTTGTTTATGTATTCGTGTTACATGAAGGATATTCGTAAGGATTATCTATTTGTTTTTCATATGCTAGCATATGCAGGAGTCTTCAGTGGTCAGTTATTTATCAACACAAACGACTTGAACAGTTATTACCAACGCGTTGTGCTGGTTTTTGCGTGTCTCTGCTTACGTATTGCATACTGTTCGTTCAACGTTATTTCGTTTAATATGTGGCGCATCTTTCATCCAAAGCGCTTACTGTTGTGTGCTCAAAACGGGACATGTCAATATAGACAAAGCATAGTATGGTCATCGTTGTATGCGATTGGATTACCAACTGTCATCATTTTTCTCGTGTTAATTACAAACTACCACCTGTCACCTACTGAGCTAAGTGACTCAACTTACATGCGTGTAGGGTTCAACAACACCCAAATGAAAATTATATTCGTATCATTTATTGCATTTCCGCTACTAAATGTTGTCTTCTGTAGTCTCGTTGTCTATAACGTCTGTCAAATCCGGAAGGAAGGAGCCAGGTACAATGTAGCCATAGAAGCCATGCATAAAGAGTAAGTATATAAGAATATGCATAGGATGATCAATAACGTCAAGTGAGTTCTGTCAACTATTACGAGTGGCACAGCCGCGAGTTAATGTTGCAAGAACTCAAGAGACGGCTTTGGTTTTCCTGCTTTAAAGCAACAGAATATGGATTGTTGAACATACCCCTTCAGACAACAACAAATCAATCGCTTGCTTCAAACTCTCCACATTGTTGGCAGAACTCACTAGAGAGTTCTGCAAGAACTCACTAATAGATTCTGCCAACAATGGATTTATGATAATGAGACATTGTTTGGAATTCACCACCAGAACCATACGCATCGCATACGGTATAACGTCTTTCATTGTTTTCCTTTTAAATTGAACTTACAATTGAAGAAGATTGACCCATGAGCGCATGAGTGATTACGATGTGTAAGGATGGGTCTTCTATTTCAACTCTGGACATAAGTTACCTTAATAAAATTGGCACTTAAAAATAATTAGGAAAGCTGCGGCCAACTAATGAGTGGCCCGTGGCTATACTAATTAATAATGAAGAACAAAATTTATCATTTAAATTTTTTTTACTTAAAATAAATTATTATTATTATTATTATTGTTGTTTTTTTTGTTTTTCGCTTTTAATTTATTTAATTTTTGGTTCAGGTTCTTGAATTTTAAAGCTGAACTTAGTCATTTAGTATTTTCTTACATGCCTTTCCAAGTTTCACTACCTATCCATTTTTACTGTAGGCCTAATAACTACAACAAGCCATACCGTTCACATTGATACCTCTACGGGCACCAATCCACGCTTCTTATATGTTAGTTCTAGTAGTATGAACATCACAGAATCGTTATACTGACTAATAGAACGCACGTCCTTTCGTGTTGTTGCGCACAGTATACTCCTAATATTTAATATTGCTTATATTTCCTACTTCACATAATAGTAAAAATAGTAGGGAGTTTTACTTTGAAAGGTTTACTTATATGGGAAATCTCAGTCTGGCATTACTCGTTCAAATGCCACACCTCCATGTTTCGAAAACACGAGTTATATTTTCGTTGCACTTAAACAGTTGAATCACTTACATGGCTGGACGGACGTCAAACTTCCAAATAGGCTGGTGCAAGCAGCACAAATCTCACAGGCGTAAAACCTAAAAAGGTTAGGAAAGGCTCACTTTCAAATTGAAAACATCAGCTATAGTAAAAAAAGCGCAACTGTTGTACAGACCTCAGGAAATTCTTGTTCCAGTTCCAATGGGAGTGATGCTGTAAGCGAGCCTGGTATCCCTTTACCTACTACAGTAGTTAATCGTACAAAATGGACGGCCGACTGCTCTTGGAATAGTTATGTAGGCTATTAACACCTGAAATCGATTCGGATTGTGATTCGACGATAGTTCCAGAAAATTGGTGTTACTTTACTAACGTACAATCCCACACCCACTACTTTAAAGTATTGGCTGGGAGAGATAGCAAATAATAAATGTAAAATTTTATGGACGAACTGAAACTCAGGAAGCTGTTTTAGCTCCAGCGAATCAGTCAAGCTTTTTTGGCAAAGGCTGGATAGCAAAGGTGCGTCTCGATCTTATTTGATTTTACAATGTAGAAACCGATGAGGGAGTATTTGTTGCCTCCGATATTAACTTGGTTTTTGACGATGCCGTTTTTGCTCGACTTCCATGACTTCTTTAAACCATGTTTGGGAACTTTCAGGAACTTGAAGGCAGAGATTACGCTGATACTAGAAGCTAAACCAAAATTGAGGTAGCCTCAACTTATGCCTAACGCCTTGAAGAGCATTGTTGAGGCAGAACTCGGCCACTTGGTGAGGAAGGGAATCTCGAAGTCTATTAAATGTAGCTGATGGATTTCACCCATTGTGCTTGTTCTCAAGCGAAATGGAATGAGAGAAGCGTTTGAGATTATTCAGTTAATTTAACCCTGGGTTGTGGTAGAGGACTTCCCCCTACCTTGAGCAGAAGAGTCATTTTAGCAAGCTGTGATAAGTTTTCTCTAATGACACTTTTTTTGAAAACAGAGCTAGATGATGGAATGAAGTAATCAGTTTGCAATAAAGACTGGCCTTCTGAGAATACAAGATACAATCATCTGAGAAAGAAGAAAAAGGCATCTGCCTCGACTTCGATTCGAAACCTGTTAATCTCGGCTGGAGTCAGTAACCAGGATCTGCCCCAGTAGAGGAGTGGTTAGAATGTCCGGCCTAGTTATTCTAACCATTCCTGTACTCTGGCTGATCCTGGTTACTGGCTCCAGCTGAGATTACTAGCTCTTCAGTCTTTTTCAGTGGTGATCTAAATGTCACAAACATACATTCCAGGGACAGAAAGCATTGCTTCTTGGCCCCGCACTAGAAATACCAATAAATAAATAAAGCAATAAACAAAGAATTATGTACACTAATTTTTCTAAGATTTTGGATACCATCAAGAAAGCACTGGAACCGATAAGTTCTTCTGAATTAAAGTCTTGTTTGGTTCTTGAACCACTATTTGAAGTTTGTACCACATCTAGTTTAAATACTGGCTGCCTTAAGCAAGCTGTAGCTACTGCTAAAGAAGCTTTTCTTAAATCAGAGGGTCTGGTACATTATTACCCAAATTACCCATTAAACTAGTCTGTGACATGACTTCCGCGGGTCATGGTTGCATGCTGCGCATAAGATGCCTTCTGGTGATGACACAACCATTGCATTTTCATCCAAGTCGAACTTGACTATGCCCAGTTTGATAGTAAGGCTCTAGCAATAGTGTTCAGAATTAAGGGGTGCCATCAGTATTTACTTGGCAGTCCATTTGTATTTCAAACTGATCAAAGCGCATTGATATGCATATCATTCAT
The DNA here is from genome assembly GCA_023313725.1 of Lithobius niger. Taxonomy (NCBI): domain Eukaryota; kingdom Metazoa; phylum Arthropoda; class Chilopoda; order Lithobiomorpha; family Lithobiidae; genus Lithobius; species Lithobius niger. Next base: position 13,801 of record JAHWFP010072460.1, on the reverse strand, counting down.
TTGAGGACAATATCGGCATTCCTGGCAATGATGGCTGCACGTGTTATGTGCTGAGTGCTGTTCTTGAAAGACTGTGATTTCGATATCCATCATATCCTGTGCAAAACAAAGTATCCAGATTATCAGATTACCAAATTCTCATTATCCACATTACCAGGTTATCATTTTTTTTTTATGGTCATCACTCATCAGCAAAATTCAGCCATATGTCAGACACTAGCGATGGTTACATCTGCATGGGGGGAACTTAATGTCCCCTAATATCACGAAGTTTGATATTATGTTGACCAAAATAAATGTGCCGATGACATCTATTTGATTGTTAAATGTGTAAATTTGTAACTATAAAATCACATTCAGACAAAACGTAGTGGAAAGAAAAGGTGTATTGTAGAACGAATGGTCTGCCTCACCTGGAGCGCACAATGATACGTTCTGGTGTATTCTTAATGAAATTGTTATACTTACCAACTAATTTATTTTAGCCCTGCCGACTTATTTTGTTGGGCTGATTTTGTTTGTAATTCTTTTGTTCTGCAGGCTTATCAGATACTTCAAGTTATTCATCGTTGCAGGATTTTTTCCGTTGGTAGCTCACATTGTCCAAAGTTTTCCTGAAAATTTGGTCACCATAGTCTTCAATGGTTTTGGCGACCTTCAAGGCGTGTGGTTGTTCATTATCTATTGCTGCAAAAGGAAAGTATTCGAAGCCTCATGGAAAAAACTTAAATCCATTCACCAGTTTTGCAGAAGTGCAAACAGTTGGAACATTTTATGTAGTTGTTCACCTATATGGACTCTCAAAAATTTTCTTGTACCACCACAAAGTATCGAACAGACACATGCAGGAACACATTTCCCTTACAATCGATGATGCGCAAGACACACATTTATCTATAACCGCTAAGCTATGTATGTATGCATTGTACACTATAGGAATCTGCTGAAATTTATCTGTACTAATATTATTTGTCATATTATATTACATTTTGTGGTTATATCCAACACGCAAATGTGTATTGTCCAAAGTTAATCACAATGTCCGTGATGAATGCATCATTTTCTGTAATTGAGTTTTTGTATTTATACATGAATGTACATATATTTATCCCTTTACCTGAAAAAAGTCATTAATTCATTTCATAATTGATTTCATAATCCAGAATACCGATCATGGAACTCAATTTGTGATGGTCTATATTTTTAATCGATCGGAAAAAAAGGAAGACTTTAGACTGAATGTTTTGCTGAGGGGGGATTGAGGCTTTATAGAGTGTCGACATCTAAGTTACTAGCACCAACCTCAGTTACAGTGCAGTTGTCTGGGTTGCCACTGTGCCACATATTGCAGAGATGTTAAACAATCCCCAAATCTACATCTTTCCATACATCTGTACCTCCTGTAAAAATTAAAAAGACGCGGACAGGAGGACAGTCTCATAGCCCAATTAATGCGCTAAGTCACGCAGAAGGTGAAAACGGTGACATACTTCAAGATGGTGATATTCCACAAGTACATGATGGGCCAGTGACACCCATAACTTTCAGGGAGATACCCCCATCAATAGAAAAGTAAGCGTTAGGTTGGTGTAACCAATACATAAATGGGCCAACACCACCTTTTCCCAGAAAATATAGCAACAGGTCAAGTGCCAATCCTGGGCAATGCCCTTTATAGCCCGCAACGGATTGCCGTCTTGTTTGCCTGGCTTGCCAAGCAGCATGCAACCTCAGACGCAGAATTGCAAAGGCATCTGAGGAATCAAGGCTGAGATACCTTTCGAAAGGACTAAAAAGGGCCCCTTTTGCTGTCGCATCAGCATGCTCATTCCCGGATATCCCTACATGGCCCGAGATCAAGCAGAAAACAAATAGAAAGAACCAAAAGATGGATCACGAATAGAAAGAAGAAAAAGCCAAAAGACAAATTGATGTAAAAAGTACGTCTGCATTAGGGTTGCAGTAGTGTTCTTGAAAAATAGTCTGATATGACTTTGTCACCACTCTTGTAGACCCACTTCAAGGAAAATAAACCCTACAAGCATTAAATTAAACTAAATTAAATTAAATTAAATTAAATTAAATTAAATTAAATTAAATTAAATTAAATTAAATTAAATAAATAGATGCAAGTCTGAACTTATCAAAACTGAAAAGAGAGCTCCTGCTGACGAATGCACATATACTGTTTAAGGGGGACCAGTATCTTTTCTAAGGAACTGATGTCGTCATCGTTAAACTATGCTGAAATAGCTGGTGTTAGCCAAAAATTAATTTTACACATTCCTACTTCATCAACTATAGAAGACTGTCTATCAGAACTGTTTCTTTTTTCAGACCTCTTGCTTTTTTTTGAGGACAAATTCTGTACAAATTTATGGGTTTCTCTTGAGGATCGATACTTCAATGTTTTTAGTGAAGTACAGACTGCAGACTGACGCGATGCTTTGGCAGAGAACGTGCTGTGGGTCATGCTGGGAATGTTTCGTCATTTTATACCATTCTTAAGAAGAACAACTTCGCAAAACGTTTACCAGTTTTGGTTTTTGGTGCTGAAATCATTATTATTTTTAGATTTACTTTACTGTTAATTGTTTCATTTTTCTAAGCATTTTGAAGTAAATACTCAGGCTCTCTGGTTGAGTTTTCTTTGAGCATTAGTTTGCGGTTAAGTACAGACCATGCTTTTCTGTTGTTTTTATTTTATTGTCCCCCCCCCCGACAATTTTGTACTCGTTTTATACCAAGACAGTGAAGCTATTGTGTTGCTGAAAATTAAATGTGCTAGTATTCCACGTATGTTCCTGTAAGTTCTTTAGCCATGTACGTGGCTCCTTCTCCTACATTCGTTGTGCACTCACAGATTAGAACCTACTTGTGTGGTATTGTTTTTTACTTAAGGAGCCGATTCCAAACTGGGTTTTCTACCCTAAATGTAGATGGCGAGAGGGACAATTAGCTGACGAAAACCAAGCGGAAAACCCCGGAACTTTGACATGCCACAATCACGAGACACCCGCGGGGCCTTTCCCGTCCCGAATAGCACGGTACGTGTGTAACCACAGTGTGCAAGTCTGTAATAAAAAGCATGTCAATAAGTCCCTATCAGCTCTTTTAATGTAACCAACTCATTCCGATGAAGCGTAATCATTTTGTATTATACGCAACAAAAGGGCACATATTATGGTTATTAAAGTTGTTATAAGTAATTCTTGTTAATTTGTCCAGGTGACAATGGTGTAGTAAACAATAAGCATACAACTACAGCCGCGATTATAGTGATTGTTTACCCAATCAGCTTTAAAACAATTCAGCTCGAGTCTGAAAGCCTGCATCAATAACAAAAATACGCCATTCTAACGTATCAGGCTGCCAATTTCGAGGCCTGTTGGCCACGAAAATTGCCACCCGTCATTTGGTTTAGAACTGTATAAGCTTTCAGCTGAAAAAAGGAATCTTTCATTTTGCTCGTTAAGAAAATCAACAAATACAATACCTGTATCCGTACCACATTCAGGCATGTTTGCACGGCAGCAATGATACAGGACACGCAGCAAAATCGTATTCAATTATTATTAGGTTTTGAAGGCATTGTCCAAAGCCAGTTTTTAAAATTTTTTTAATCATTATCTTTTTTAACCCTAGCAAATTACTAGTTAGCTAATTAGCCGATTAGGAACGATATTTTGGATTGTTATTTTTTTCATTACCCAGGCGCAAAGTTATCCAGATAGCCAATTAGCAACGTTATTTAGGCTCAAATTTGTTTTTGTTTTTTAAATGAAAGTAAATTTCCAGGTGATTTGGAAGGGGGATTTTTTATTGTTACTTGGGTCGTTGCTCTCGATTTTGGCGAAATCTCAGGTTTTGTACCTCGTTGTTGTGTATCTGATTTTACTCAACGCTATGAATTGTGCCAAACTATATGCTTGCAGGTACGTGTTAGTAGGTATCTGAAAAAGATAACTTTTCAGAACTATACAAGTATACAGTACTGCAATAGACAAGCTGATTCTCAACTCCAAGCACAAGAACTCTTTACAAGTACTCTATAGATTGTTAGCCTGTCAAATTAATGATTGGATAATTGCTAATTAAAAAAAAAAACGGGGAAAACAAATTGAAGGAAATAGGAGGTTAAAAAAACCATTATGCTTACATCGCTACATGGAACAAGTTTCCCTGTATCAAAACTTTTAGAAGAAATTGACGCTTCTGTTGGCTTCGTGGATTCGGCTGGGCAGATGGCAATTTTGCCACCTTGTATTGCAAAAGGCAAATATTGTCGTTTTCCGTGCAGATCGTAGCATCTCTGAATTTAGGGACCCTTTAAATGGGAAGGGGAGAAGAGGAGTTAAAGTTTCCTGATTGAGGATCGTACTGCCTGTATAAGCCATTTCTTGTGAAAGTGGTTGGAGGATGTCAGACTCGTTAGCGGTGGTGTGACGTCTCGTTCAACCGAACTGTTCTGTAACAACTTGTAGAACCTTCTTTTCTATCGATTTAATTGAATAAATTTTAAAACTTGTTTCTTTGTAGTGGTTCTCCGTAAATAAACGAAAATTTTGATCATTTTAATAAATTTGTAACTTGTGCAAATGGCAAGGTACCGGATTTACCTCGTTTACCGATAGCCAATACAATTTGCAAGAAAAAAATCTGATCATGTGAGGAGAGGAGGTAGGAGATTTATAAATTATTTACTACCCTTTTGTCTGACGTGGGGGAATCCCGACTACTTTGTCCATTAAAATCCGTATACTTTTAATTCTAAGTTTCAGGAAACAAAAAAGGAAAAATATATTGTAATGGATGATACTGGTTATTTATATTCTACGCATGAGAGCTTTAGAATAATGGTGTAAGGGAAGTATATTACTATCCACTTGACTGTGTTCGTGTAAAAAACAGAAAAGCTCATTTATGCTAGAAATGGGCCAACGTTAAACGATTTCCTATCAGTTATGGCACAGGCAAGTAGATTAAACATCTCTTTTCGTGGTGTAATTCGTGGCAAGAATTTCAGTGATAACTTTTTGTTAAAATTCAAATCTTGTGTTAAATGGAAACTAACTTCTGACGATTTTGAGCTACAAAGAAATAATACTTTATTGGACATTACACGCAACATAATTCTACCAGCACGTGATTTCAAGATATTGAAGGCTACAGACGAAGCCTAAGTGTGTGTCCCTGAGGTTCCTCTGCCGCTAACCCACGAGTCACAGACTTGTTGCACATTATTACAAGCGGAATAAGCGTCGGTTGTCTCATTTTGTCCCTGTTTATGTATTCCTGTTACATGAAAGATATTCGTAAGGATTATCTATTTGTTTCCCATATGCTAGCATATGCAGGAGTCTTCAGTGGTGAATTACTTATCAACACAAATGATTTGAACAGTTACAACCATCGCATTGTTATGTTTTTTATGTGTCTTTGCTTACGTATAGCCTACTGTTCATTCAACGTTATTTCGTTTAATATGTAGCGCATCTTTCATCCAAAGCGCTTACTGTTTTGCGCTCAGAACGGGACATGTCAGTGCAGACATAGCATAGTATGGTCATCGTTGTATGCGATTGGATTACCAACAGTTATAATTTTTATCGTTTTAATTACAAACTACCACATGCCACCTACCGAGCTTAGATAATCAACATACATCCGTGTAGACCTCAACAACACCCAAATGAGAATTATATTCATGTCGTTTATTGCATTTCCTCTACTGAATGTTGTCTTCTGTAGTCTTGTTGTCTATAACGTGTGGCAAATCCGTAAGGAAGGAGCCAAATACAAATGTATCGAATAGAAGCCATGCATAAAGAGTAAGTATATAGTGCGTCACGCCAAGTTAGACAACAATAATCATATCAATTTAATTGTCGAGAGCGTAGACTATTGTAGCGCGACGCCATAGCGTAAGTGTCTAATATCCTGAATCATACTTGGGTACATTTCAGGTACTTGAAGAAAAATAATAATACGAATCAAAAGCTTAAATTGTGGTGAAACGGAGAGCATTGAATGGAATAGAAAACAGTCGGTGCTGGCTAAAAAAGTTAAAATGCACCCACCCTCCCACCCCCCCCCCCAGAAAGCCCAACCAAAAAACTACGAGAACTACAGGCCCAGACGGCGTTAAAAAGAGTTAAGCAATGGTGCAGAGACCACGTGATTCGGAAGGGTGTTCCATGGCTACACGCCCCGCTCGCAGAAGTACCGATGTCTATGTTACGAAGGGAGAGGTTTCCCCGCAGTTTGAAAGTGTGACCCCTGGTGTTCGAGGTACAGAAACAGAAAAAATTAACGTCAATTAGGTGGTGAATGATTTGGTACGTCAGGATGAGATCACCTCTGAGAAAACGAGAGTTGACCGAATCAAGAGAACGTTGCTTAAGCCGGTTATGGTACGGGGAAAGAATTTAGTTGCTCACACCACTTAGTGAGCCGGCGCTGAGAGATTTCCAGGCGGGTCACACAAAAAAAGACGTAACTTGGGCGAGAAATCTGAGAGCAATACTCCGTCTGAGGCCTATGAAAAATTTTGTAAAGCATGGCAAAAACGGAGGGCTTGACACGAGAGAAACTTTTGAGAATGTAATGTAATGAGCTTTTCTGTAGACTTTGGAAATAATATAATCGGTATTGGTATGGAATTTAAGCGAGGTATCGACCAAGATGCCTAGATCAAGGTGAGGGGTTTTCGTGGAAAGGATTCTGCCATTTAGGTGAAAAGAACAGAAAGGATTATTATGCCGCAAATGAAGAATGACACATTTATCGGGGTTGAGGAGAAGACCATTTTCGATAGTCCAGTCGAAAATGTTGTCGATATCGTTTTGCATGGTGTTGTGTTCGCTGGAAGGAGATAACAGTTTGAAGTCGTCAGCGTAGCTCCGATTAAAGAATCTGATATGAAGGGGAAGATCGTTGATGAAAAGATTAAAGAGAAGTGGGCCCAAGACAGAGCCCTGTGGGACACCCGAATTGACTGGGACCTAATCACTCACATGTCCACGAAGGCTGACACCCTGGCGTCTATTAAAAAGATAGGAACTGATCCAGGCAACGAGTGGGTCAGGAAAATTAAGAAGACTGAGTTTATGGAGTAGCTTGGTATGTGAGACAGAGTTGAACGCCTTAGAGAAATAAAAAAAAAACAGGTCACAGGGGATAACCTGCATTAAGATAGAGGGCGAGACTGTTGTAAGTTTCTAACACGTTTGTCTGGCGGGAGCGACCTGCCAGAAAACCGTGTTGGTTGGTGAAATCAATGTTAACGTCCCTGCAATGGAGTCCCGAAATAGGCGTTTAAGAATTTTAGAAGCTACACTAAGTAGACTGATTGGACGGTAGTTATTAACGTCGTGGGATGATCCCTTCTTCTGAACAGGATATCCTAACAAATGACCCATCTAATAAAAATTAGATTTAGATTAGGGGTTTGAATAATATCTCTGTAATGTGTGGTGCAGTGGCAACCCGGACCACTGCACTGTGACTGAGGTTGGCGCTAATGACCAAGCTGTCGACGCGCCATTAAGCCTCAATCCCCCCCCCCTAATAAAAATTAACTCGTGTAGGAATGTCAGCTAAGCAACTTTCAATGCAAAATTTGACCCCCAATAACGTTTCAAATATGTTGCTGGCTAGCTAGTTTCTAGTTTCTAGCTAATTCTAGTCCGCTCATCCTCTTGTTAATTCCCATAGGGCGATTATTCAACGATACCCTGGTAGCGGAAAGGCTTCCAGCTATGACATTGGACGAATGGCTACAGTACGATACGAACTGCATACCTTGTCTGGGGGTGAAACGGAAATAGCGTGGGAGGGCGCGTAAGTACGAATGTATTGTTATAACCATTGTTAGTATTGTTGGCATCGTCTCTCATTGGACGGCCCACCTGACGTGCACTTCTAGACACAAACTACTGTGCCGTGTAAATCTAAAAAACGTTGCCAGAGAAATTATATTTACATCCAATTCACGAAAAATAAACAAAATGTCAAAATAAAAACAAGTTGAGAATGGTTCGGCCACTCAATGGAGTGATATGAAGTAAATACAAACAAATTCAATTAAATTAAAATAAAACCAAATACTGGTAAAGAGGCCACTAATACCGATTTCGCATTGGTAAATTCAAGCGGCCAGGCGGACTGGGGCGGGCCGGACAGTGCCGATCAGGGCCAGTGCTGGTCCGTCCGGCAAGCTTTCGTGTTGGTTAATTCCACGGCTCGCTGAGTACGATTTACAGCACCGCCACGTGTCGGTTTGTGGTACTTGACACATTACACTTTCTGCCGCTACACTGCAGCACAAATCATAAACATTCTGATTTAAGCGGTGCTGGCCGGCTCCAACCCTAATTTGATTTCGCATTGGTTAATACAGTGGTCTTGGCCGTGCCTGGCGCGGCCAGGCTCACACCATTGGGCCGTCTCTCGAAATACCGGCCCGGTCTAGGTCGGCCCAATTTCGCATTGGTTAATAAAACGGTTTCCAGCCCTCCTTCGCACGGCCAGAGCCACTTGAATTTACCAATGCGAAATCGGTATAAGTTGAGAATGGTTCGGCCTCTCAAAAGAGTGATATGATATGAAAGTAAATTTTGGAAAAATGGCCACTCAACCTATAGTTGACGTGTCACATTATTATAAATCTGCAGACTAGTTGAGTTGCGTCAAATACACAATTAAAATAAAAAAAAAGAAGTGACATCGTATCAAAAACCAAATCTACTAAAAGGGACCACCAAGTTCCGAATGGTTCGGCCCGTTAAACGAGTGATATCAACGCACCAAACCATTTGCCAAGTTAATTACACCGAATGAACGTTAATTGCACGTTAAATGAAAACTTGAACATTGCTACCGAAAGTAGTAATGTTATAGTTTTCATTTAACCTTCGAACTATTAGCCGGTGCGATTAACTTGATGAATGTTTCGGTGTATTGATATCACTCCTTTAAGGAGCGCACCTAATATACTTTCTTAGAACCACATGACTGAAAAAGAGTCATCCCCTATTAAGCCCTGGTCGAATTCGATCCTATGATCAGAGCCAACCACATCTAGGCTACATACATTACAAACGTGCAACTACAGCTGCCACTGCCACGGTCGGGTTCGATCTGACACCCACTCGGCTCAAAGCCCACCACTCGTTTACACCCTTCATTTGTTTCTAATGTCTAATGGGCATAGACATTAGAACCGCACTATTTCTTCCCTGCGTATCCTGAGCAATCCCAGGTTCAGTTATCCATTAGGATACCCTCCTCGCTCACCAGATGACGTCACTTCCATCTATCTGTGTATGATCGAATATCGTTTAGGCCTACTATTGCCGCAAAGTTTAATGTTGTATGATCGACTAACAGCAATACGTTGGTAATCCACTGATGGATTTTCTCTGCCATTGATTTTTTTATGGTCATCATTCCAACAGCAAAATTCAGCCATCTGTCAGACACTAGCGATATTTACATACGTACATGGGGAACTTAATGTCTCCTAATATCACGCAGTTTGAAATGAACCTGAATAAACGTGCCGATGCCAGCCATCGATTGTCAAGTGTGTAAATTTGTAATTATAAAATCGCCTTTAACCAGAACGTGGTGGAAAGAAGTGCAGTATTGTAGACCAAAATATGGTATGCCTCGCCTGATGCATATAGTGATACGTTCTGAGCTTCTGATGTAATCTTAATGGAATTATTATATTTATCAACTAATTTACTATAATCTGATTTTGCTTATAATTCTTTTGTTCTGCAGGCTTTTTAGATACCTCAAGTTATTCATCGTTGCAGGATTTTTTTCCGTTGATAGCTCACATCGTCCAATGTTTTCCCTATACTTTACTCACCATAGTCTTCAATGGTTTTGACGATCTCCAAGGCTTGTGGTTGTTCATTAACTATTAACTTGCTGTACAAGGAAAGTATTCGAAGCATCACGTAAAAGACTGATATCCGTTTACCAGTTTTTCCGAAGTGCAAACAGTTGGAAGACTTTATGAGGTTGTTCACCAATACGGTTTATCAAAGATATACTTGTGCCGCCACAAACTGTTGAACAGAGACATGTAGGGACACATTTCCCTTAAAATCGATGATGCACAAGACACACATTTCTCTATAGATGCAATTCATGCATTACCAAAATGATCCTCAATGCTTACGTAACGTTTAAATAATCAATATGATTTTGCATCCATATTCGTCATTTATTCATATTTATTTGTATTTATCTAATCGCGAATGTATTTGCCGGTAAGCTATTGGAGTTCCACCTAAGCTACTTCCATGACTTCAGGACTGGTATTTATTTCATTTTTATTTTCAACGATATTTCCAGGATTTCAAGGAGTCGCTCGAACCCTGAATTGGTTAATCTGTAGGTCTGTACTAAGCACACTAAAAGTATGGTTTTTACGATTTTTCAGCGATGTCCTTTAGCCAAGTAGAATGAACCAATCAGACCTATCGTGTTCTAAAGTAAAAACTGTAAAAACATCCGAATATAGCAGTAATTTCACGTGGACTAAATAGTACAGGAACACTGTGTTATGTGAAACCTTACGGGAAAGTTTATTTGTGTCACTTTGCTGTTTTGACTTCGGATCAGTTAAACCTTACCTTAGACATCAAGCGAGCTCGTTTTTGTTTTCGAATTGTTATTTTACTCAGATCCATGTAGTTTGTCTAACTATGCCTGGAGGTAAGATAATTCAAGTCAGTGTTAGTAGGCACCTGAAAAAGGTTACTTTTGTAGGCAATATCCCGAGTGCAAGGGTAGTTATCGATAATTTTTGGAGTATGAAAGTATTTGCTCCCCTTGAACTCGAGGGTCTTAAGATCCCAAGCCACGAGGTTGCGAGAGAGTTTATTGCCAACACATGCACGAGCGAGTTTAAGGGAGAAAAAAATTGAATGCTCCAGAAATAATGATAACTACTCGTTGCAAGAGGGGTATTTAATCAGAGTATCATGCGAAAATTATCATGCGTCTATCAGTTTATTAAAATATTAATTACAAACATTTATGGGCGTACGCAGACATTTCTACATTTGAAATTTAAAAGTTGTCATGCTCTTATTAATATATTAGCGAGTCTTTTAATTAATTGCGCCTAAGCCTCTCTCGCTTTTGTTTTGTTTTAGTTTCATTTCGTAAAACGCTTCATGGTGCAGACGTTCTTAGCAGTGGCGTAAATAAATATTTTTTCAGGGGGGCAATTACACATTTTTTACGCCGCCCCCCCCCCCCTTCAGCCGGTGGCATGCACAAGAATGCGTTCTGTTTTCTGTAACGAATTTTTTTCAAAGCCTCCTCTCCCCCCCCCCCCCCCCCCCCAGCCCCGCCAAGTCCCGTCATATATTGGGGGGGGGGGATTGAGGCTTAATGGCGCGTCGACAACTTGGACACAAACAATTAGGATGTACAATTTGTAACTGAAAGGTCTGGCCAAACTTTCAGGGTGTAGTCCATGATCAAAAATACGAAACAGTCCTATGTACATGGGTCCGAAAATGCACCCGTTTTTAGTTATAACCCCCCAAAGTTAAGGATAATACGTTGAAATTTTCCATAACTTCCCACCTAATCCAAACCACTACAATTGGCACATCCTTCTTGCAATTTCATTACTTAGTAATGTGAATGTTAGTTTGATGTCTCACAACTCTGTGCATGAAGACGTATGAAAGTAGGAGGGGGGGGGGGGGCAAGGTGGTTGGGAGGGGAGAACTTCTTTAGTACCCTTACTGAAAGAGAAAGAGATGCACTGCTGTACACAAGGCTGTATCAATGTTTCCCAGCAAGGCCGGTAATGTTGTTGTGGGGTAGCCTTGAAGTAATGTTTTCGTTGTCATTTCTGCCCACAACACATGCTTTGCAGGAAAGCTCGACAGAAAGGCTTACTGTAGTTATGTAACTTGAAAAGGAAGCCTTTCCATTGCATTTTTGTCTTGTTTTGATGTGTAGCGGGATCAGTCATTAAGATTTTGCCAGTAACCTATAGTAACCTATAGTAATTGGCTTTGTAAAGTTTGCTTCAGTAAAGACCAACGAAGTTCCGCCCTCACTTCCCCCCAGCTCCCCCTACTCCCCACCATACTGTCCCATCCGCAACGTTTTGAAACCTCATAAACTTAAAGCACTGTAATTGAAAGAATGATGTACCAACCTGCAGCGATTTGGAAGTATTAGGTGGAAACTTTAGGGGGCTCACTATAGTTTGTTCCACATTATGCTTTCAGAAAACTGACTGTTATGATGCGACGTTTCCTGCCGCTACGAGTACAAAAACATGTAAATATCCCACTCGTAGACCATAACTGTAATTGTGTAGACTCTACAAGTGTGATATTCACAAGTTTTTGCATTCGTGGTGCAAGGAAACATGGCATCATACAGTCAGTTTTCTGAAAACATAATGTGGAACAAACTATACAGACGGATGCATTTCCGGACCCATGTTTATAGGACTTTTTAGTCTTTTTTTGAGGATCATGGACTAAACCTGAAAGTTTGGACAGACCATTCAGTTACACCCTGTATATAACATCACGAGAAAGGTGAGAAAGATTAATAATTCGTGGTTGAGAAAACAAGAAAAGTTGATGATGCTGTTGCCAGAAAACGTACGTCCATTTCGTTTTTCAAGAAAAATAAAATTATAAAATCAGGGAACGAAGACGTACTGTCAAGACGTAATCTAGACAGTATACACCAAGCTTAGCGCATCCACAATACAGACCGTGCTATGAAGCAAGGCTCAAACCCCAGCTCGAAAAATGGGGGTACCATTTCGACTGGTAAGTGGTCAGCAAGTTGAAAAATGTTGAGTGGGTTTATATTCAATGAGTGACACAGGTTCACTGCTTCCTGGTTTTGTTGTTTTTGAAATGTGTGTTATGATAATTTGTTGCAACCAGTTTACCTTTCCTGAACAAATGTTTTTCTTGCATGCTTCGCTCCAGGGGAAATAAAAGGTTTTGATAAAAATTACGAATGATCAAATAAACATATTTTCCAACGACTTTTACGCCCCCTCGG
>JAHWFP010072454.1:4575-18534 GCA_023313725.1 Lithobius niger | reverse complement strand
AAACAAACAAAAACTATGATCTTAGTTATTAACACTGGCGAATGGCGTTAGCCAGTGTTAGTATAGGGTCGACCTACGATCTCTGTGTTAAACTTTCAACTTTGAAAGCTTATAACTCCGTCAAAATTAAACATCTTTAAACCAAATTTGGAATCTAGCCTTAACTAGTCAAGGCCTGTCTACAGTCCAAAAATTGTGAAATTCAGTCCAGCCAAACCCGAGATACAGACAACTTCTTGTTCTTGGTCTTGTTCTCGGTCTTGGTCTTGTTCTCGGTCTTGGTCTTGTTCTGGGGATGTACCTTTCGTCTGTCCTCTCTACAGGTCAAACTATTTGTCCTGTAAAGCTGGTTCTCAGCTCATTTTACAGGTATTGCTCTGTAGATCTGCCCTTTCCATAAGGCCTTTCCTAATTGGTCAAGTGATTCGGGGGTGATTGTTTTACATTGTTTTAAACATTGTTATTGTGTAGCAATGCCATTTAGAAAAGCTGCCAGCTGCAAGACGTAGACTGAAGATTAACCCTTTACCGACTTTGTTGCCATACGGCTACAGCTGACAAGAGAGCCCAAAAACAGAGTCCAAAGCGTGGCTAGGCTATGTGAGGGGTTCCCAGGAACCCCGAGCAGCGCGGACAAGCACTGCCCAGTGGTTAGCGTCGTCGATGTCTCCAAACCAACTGAATACCGGGTTGAATCGCGCAACTGACAGGGACTTAAAAAAAGTGACCGTTAAAGGGTTAGGGCTCGTTTATGCAACGAGTTTTCTCGCTCAGTAGCTTTTACTTGATCAATACTAAATCTGATGGCTGTTTCTCGCCTTTACCGTCTTTGTGGCTTTCGAGTTGTCTATGCGTATTAGTAACCATGGCAACGACGCAGACGCGAATCTTCTCCTCGTGCCTCGCGACACGGCGTACGATGCTTGCGACATTTGAACGTCGATTTATGACAACAAGAAAACAATTTTTACTGCAGTGCAAGACGACGGACTGTTTTTTGTATGCCGGCATTCGATGGTTTGTCTTCGATTCGATAGCCACGAAATGGACGCCATGTTGGATTTTGAATTCTCGCTGCGAGAAGCTATTTATTCTACCGACGTTTGATCATTGCTAGAAGCTGTACTTTGAGAGAGAATAGCAAATTTTGGAAATAGCGTGAAATGACAACAATCTTGTAGCAATGTTCAAAATAACTAGCACTTTGTTCGTTATCCGTGTTGTTATTTATAATACATACAATTTGTTATCTATTACCGCATTCATTTAGTTGCAACGGGAAACTAATCGTAAATAAATAACGGTTGACTAGCAAATAGCTTTCGGTGAGCGAGAAGGCCTTTTTCCGTGAACGCACCCTTAATCCACCCTTTCCTTAGCGTAGTGGACATAGGGCGTCGTGGGCAGCCAACATGACTGAATGACTTCGGGAAGCCAGTTGAATTGTTTCTGCGATTGTTTGCATGATACTGCATCTGCCTGCAACAATACAGAATCCACTATCCATCGATCTGATACATGCTAAATCTAGACACACGCTAGGGTGTTGCCATCAAATAATGAACTTAGACCAAAGCTTGGGCAGAACCTGAACACAAATACGCATTTCTAATGTTCCGTTTTTTCGCAAACAAAATTGGGTGGGCAGTGGACATACCATACACAACATAAACCAAATCGTACCACTTTCAATAAAAAAGACGCGAAAAAAGCCAACAAATTAACTGAACAAAAAACGGCTTCCCCGTTTAGAAAAAAAAAACATTAGAGCTCGTACCCCATACTCACAGCCGTGAAGGTGCACAAATAAAAACGGATTAGAGTTCACTCGAAGGCAACGAACTATAACTTGAACTACAATTCCAGGGAACAAGGATTGTGACATGCCAGCCTCCATGCACACGTAAACAAACATGTACACCACTAATCAATCAAACAAAACAGTTGGATATTTAAAAAAAAAACCCACACAAAATGAACACGTAAGTACTCACATGAACTAGAACTAAAACAAAAACCATCAAACACAAGCAAAAAAAATTTCCAACTGGGAGTCTGCTTGTTTCAGAAATTATAAATGCACACAAAATACAATAATAGCCACTCACACGAAACACGCTTAAAATAGAAAACAACAAACACAGACAAATATAAAAAAAAAACCTGTATGATACACAAATTAAGCATACACACGCACACAAACATTAAACATTTCAAACACAAACTGCGTTCACTTACTGACATAACAATTACGTGAAAACAGTCATTATTCCCTGGAATTGGAATTATAGTTCGTTGCGTTCGAGTGAACTCTAATCCGTTTTTATTCGTGTACCTTCACGGCTGTGAGTATATAGGGATACGAGCTCTAATGTTTTTTTTCTAAACGGCGAAGCCGTTTTTTGTTCAGTTAATCCTTTACCGACTTTGTTGGCATATGGCTACCTGACAAGAGAGCCAAACAAAAAAAAAAAAAAAAAAAAACAGAGTCCAAACGCGCGCCCAAGCTATGTGAGGGGTCCACAGGATTTTTGGCTCTCTTGTCAGCCGTATGGCAACAAAGTCGGTAAAGGGGGATTTGTTTCTATTGTTAACACTAGCGATAGCCAGGTTAGTAAGGGCCATAGCTATTTACCAAGCTTAAAGGCAGCACAACAAAACAAACAACAAATTAATTATAAAGGTGTCACACATACCCAACCCCTCATCCACCACTACACCTATCTATTACAATTCTCAAAGTAACACGGATTAATAAACAAAAACGTATCGTTAAAAGTTAAAAGTAAGGTCTAAAAGTCAAAACCTGCAAGGAACACGGACAAGTTTTGACTGTAAGGGTCTAGGTGTCAAATTTGGCCAGTAAGACGCTGCTAAGTATTAGACCCTTACTACCTGGTGATCATGTTAATAACTTAGTAACGCAATTTTGTAATCTAATATTATAAATGTATTTCAAGCCTACATTCGGATTGGACGTGTATATGTATGGTTATAATAGGGTTTTTTTTGTTCTTTTATGTTTAAACAACTTTAAGAATAAAATTTTCCTGTGAAACTCGGCACTCTTCTGGTTTCTGTGACTTTTGAGCCTTTGAAATTTTGTATTAGCTTTGTATGAACTTCGTACATTTAAAGCAATTGACAACAACCAATAATGATCTCTACTGCAAATACCAAACCAAGACAAAAAATGTTCAAGCTAAAGCAAAGCAAGAAACGCACATCCCACTACCACGAGACTTGCTTAATGAATGAGTTAGTAAGCCAGTTTTGTAAATTCAACTTTGTAAATATCAATCCAGCCTATTCATACAGAATGGGTGTACACGCCGCTTACGCTTGTAGCAGGTTGTCTTGCTTGGAATCGCTGCCATGTTACCAAACCGAAAAAAATGTCAACCTGAAGCAAAGTAGGAAACCCACACCCCCACCATCATTGAATCATCACATGGGTCTTTATAGGACGATCTCGGACAGCTTTTCCTCAAAAACCGGTAGTACGGGTCTAATACTTAGCAGCGTATTACTGGCCAAATTTGACATCTAGACCCTTCAAGTCGAAGCTTGTCTGTGTTCCTTACAGGTTTTGACTTTTAGACCCTTACTTGTAACTTTTAACGATACGTTTTTGTTTATTAATACGTATAGATTCAACAGCATATTATAGGCCTAATTACAAAATATAGGCCATATTGCACAATAGATGCCTAGTTTTATTTGGTGCCACCCATTAGAATATCAACAGATCGTAGGCCGTAAGGAAAAAGAACAACTGATATTTATTAACTCGTATGTTCTACCCGAATTTAAATCGCACAAACGCACAAACAAGCATGTTAGTACTTCGTGCTACCCAGTATTTAATTTAAATTTGTTAAAAAAAAATTATTTAAATCGATTTGTTTCATTTTAATCTTTCGTCAAAACTGTCATTGTTCCTCTGTAAACATCATGGCATCGTCACGTGTTAATAATGTGCACGATGGTGATTTTTATTTTCACTTGGTAACGGGGTGCATAACCCCCCCGGAAACATTGTGGTTCGGTTGTATTTGTTTGCGCAGTACTCGGCTTAATTTTCGTATCAACTACCCCAATCGAGGTCGACATTACGACAACGATTTTTCTTGTTGTTTTGGCGAAATTGAAAAAGACTACATTGCGAGCAAGGAAATTGCCTAACCCAGCTCTCGAACGCGCATCTCCCACGTGGAGCCAAATGATAGTATTACCAATCTGCAGATGAAGGTACCGTTACTCAAATAAAAATGATTTTAAAATAAGTCCAAAAGAAAAAAAGAAAAAGAAGGCATTCGAAATTAGTTCTGAAACTCGTGTTCACGGATCGATTCGACAGCTGGTCGAGTAATGAATTTTTTTGCGTGTGTGTGTGGATAGGGGTGTGGATGGGGGTGTTCTTAATGAAAATTTGATTTATTAAAAGGATTATTCGACAGAGGATTAAACTGGTTCGGAGGTTTTATTGGTTTGTGCCTTCTCGAATCCTCGTGTGGGACCGCACACAGAATCACAAATCGTGAAATAAATATTTTAAAGAGTTAGGGCACGTTTAGGCAACCACTCGCTTTTGCATTCTCGCAGCTAGAAGCTAGAAATCACGTCAAATTCCAACATGGCGGCGGTTTTACTTCTGCCGCCTCGCAACGAAAACAGCCAATAACGTGAGTGCAGAAGCGTTTGGGAAAATTGTTTCGTCATGAGGAATTCTTTATATTATTGGCACGGATTATAAGACTGCAAGTATTTACTCCAACGATGTCGGATTTAGCTAATCCATTTAGCGTTGTTACCATGGCAATGCCACCTTTGCCATCGCGATTGAGTTCTAGCTGCGAGAATGCAAAGGCGTGTCGCTGCATAAACGCGCCCTTAGGGCGGGTTTATGCGAAGAGACCTTCTCGCTCGCAGAAAGCTATTTGCTAGTCAACCGTTATTTATTTACGATTAGTTTCCTGTTTTTACTAAAAGAATACGGTAATAGATCGCAAATCAAATGTATTATAGAGAACAACATGGATAAAGAACAAAGTAAAACATTAAACATTGCTGCAACATTGTTGCTATTTCACGCTATTTCCAAAATTTGTTAGGTCGCGTTTATGCAACGACTCGCCTTTGCATTCTCGCAGCTAGAATTTAATCGCAGTGGCAAAGGTGTCGTTGCCATGGTAACAACGATATCTGGATTAGCTAAATTCGACGTCGTTTGAGTAAATACTTTTAAGTCTTACATTCCGTAACAATAAGACAAAGAATTCCTCCTGACGAAATTTTCGCAGTCGCTTTTGAACTAGCATTATTCAGGGTTTTCATTGCGAGTCGACATAGCTAAAACCGCTGCCATGTCGGAATTTCATAGGATTTCTAGCTTCTAGCTGCGAGAATGCAAAGGCGAGTCATTGCGTAAATGCGCCCTTATTCTCCCTCAAAGAACAGCTTCTAGCAGTGATCAGACGACGGTAGAATAAATAGCTAGCAGCGAGAATTCAAAATCCAACATGGCGTGCATTTCGGGGTTAGCGAATCGACAACAAATTATTGAATACTGGCATCCAGACAGCAGTCCGCCGTTTTGCACTACAGTAAAAATTGTTTTCTTGTTGTCATAATCGACGCCGCCATGTTGCACGCATCGTACGTCGTGTCGCGAGGCTCGAGGAAAAGATATGCGTCCGTGTTGTTGCCATGGTTACCACGTATAGACAACTCGAAAGCCGCATTCTCCGGCAAAGGCGAGAAGCAGCCAGCAGATTAGTATTAGCCAAGTAAAAGCTAGTAAGCGAGAAAATTGCCTTTGCGTAAATCCGCCCTCAGGGCGAGTTTACGCAACGACTCACCTTTGCATTCTCGCAGCTAGAGTTTAATCGCAATGACGAAGGTGTCATTGCCAGGGTAACAATGATACCTGGATTAGTCAAATCTGGCATCATTTGAATAAATGCTTGCAGTTTTATAATCCGTGACAAGTAAAAAAATTCCTTCTGACGAACCAATTTCCCTAGTTGCTTCTGAACTCACATTATTGACTGCCTTCGTTGCGACCCGGCAAAGCTAAAACAGCCTCTATGATGGAATTCATTAATATTTCTATTTTCTAGCTGCGAGTCGTTACGTAAATGCACCCTAAAGGTGATGCCCCACCGACTGCGTTTTCTCTCCGACTCCGTCATGGCTGCGTCGTTGTCAGGGTAACCATAGCCAGCGGGAAGAGCAGAGGGCTCGCGTTGCGTATACAGTACGTTTGAAAAATCCAAACGGATGCATCTGTCGTATGCGCTCGCTGCAACATGGCGTCGCCATGTAGTGTTCGGTTCGACTAGCGAAGTTCGTTGGTATTGTTCCTTGTACGATGCTACTAGTTAAGCACGCCATTATTAAAAATATAAGCACAATGACTAAACAACCGTCATTTTGCACGTTTACAACAAGCAGCACGTTAAACTTGCTTTTGGACACTCGCTCATTTAATGGCTGAGCGGCGGTCGTGCTTTGTCGACCTTGAGCGTGGACGGAATCAGTAGGGCAGTGTTTTGCGTTTTTGATCTGCAGCAACAAACGGAGCCGTGACGGAGTCGGAGATGCAACGCAATCAATGGGGCCAAGCCTTTAGACATGAACTTCGTATACGGTACTCTGGAATTATAGCTCACGAATACTTTAGTCTTAACGGTACTTTCCGCCTGCCTTAGAACAGCGTGGAACGCATCTACTATCTCAGTTGGCCTTGGGCGTAATAGACGAAACAAGCATGAACACAAAAATTTTGTCGTCGCAAGCCGGAAAGAATTTCGTATTTTGACATCACACTTTATAATTTTTTAGGCTAGTATCTTAAAATTTTTCTTCGGCGATCTATTCGTATAAATTATTTTAATTTTTACAGCATTAGTCTTTTCGATTTTTGATTTCATGGTAATAATTAGCAAACAATTAAAAATCAGTACATGCACACACACACACAGATGAAACGTCATGGTTATTGTAAGCGCGCAAAGGATAATACAATCGCGGGATGCCATTAAATTAGTTCCCAATATTAAATAGAACTTTGGGGCCGTACTTGATGTGGAGTATTGAGAAAAATGGCGTTGGGAGGAATGTACCTTTAAGACATTTGAAGACCGTATTTATTAAGGTGCAGTGGAAAAAAAACACTTTTTTCGAAATTGTTAATACCTTGTTGGGTGTGGGAAAATGGCCTCTTATCATCACTGCCCCACACAAAATTTCATCACTCTAGAGTTGTTTTCTTGAAGTGCAATAAGGGGTTTCAAGTTTAGCATTGTTTAACATGTACGCGAAATAGCAGAAAAAAAACGCCTGCAGCGACTACCTAGTCACAACCGGTCTTGCGACCACATCCGTCACTTTCGGGCCACTTCTGCAAATTTCTAACTAATATTTGGACGCTGAATCTAATGATGAAAACCGTTTGTCTCTATCAGGTACCGTTCCAAAGGCGATGGGCTCAGTCCAGTCCAGTCCACTTTTGGCCACTTTCTGGCCGCCACCAATGAAGTGTTGAAGAGCACACCTCTGCCACGCACTGCAACAGCGACCCTATTATATAATCTAAATGTAATTACCATCACAATTGCCGGTTAAAGATGTGTTTTAGGCGTAGTCTTGGATTTTAGGTGTAATTGTCAGCCTTTAGGCATAATTTTTACCTGCCGTTTTAATTTCGTAAGTAGCAGCTAACGGAGAGTTATGCCTATTCATTCATGCAAATCGGTGTCGAGAGTTTTTAAAATGAAGGTATAGTGTGTGTCGGTAACGAAATCCTTTTGTTTTTTTTACGGTTGCGTGTCTTCCTGTAGTGGTTAAATGCGACGATCAAATGTTATTATTTCATTGAGTTACGTCCAGAAAGCTTATTAGCTACAAGGAAGCAACGATGTTTTAATTTGACGTGTTTTTTAAAGTCTACTTGACTACCACTGACAAAGGCGACGAACGGAAAGACGGATCGACCGACAAAGTCATTGCTATATGCTTCCCAGCCGTTTCGGCTGTATAGAAAACTAAAAAGGAAAAAGAAAACTATTATTTGGCTGGTTAAAAAAAGTGCTTTTAACATTACCTTCCTTACTCTATGCTCGTAGAGAAGATGAAGGGTACTCATTACTGCAAGAAATTATTGCTTGCTCGATAATGTGCATTGTACAGTTATGGGCCAAAATAGGCTAAAACGGTATTTCAGTCAATTTTCGATGTTACCAACATTTTTTTTTTAACTAAAGTAAAATTCCTTGTTAATAATTATGGCGTGTTTATAGGTGGTTTTTGAGAGCATGAAATGAGATAATGGTAAAATTAAATTTTAAGCCAGACAAATAATTTTTTCTTCTTTATTTTTTTACGAAGGTTGTGGCACTTCAACAGAATCAACACATCTGCTCAGGGGAATGAAATTTTTTTGTGTGTGATACTGATGCTAAAAGGCAATTTTTTTACACCCAAGCTGTTGAGAATTTTGAAAAAAAAATGTTTTTCACTGCACCTTATTGCAGGGACGACGCTAGAATCACTTTACTGGGGAGGCGGCAGTGGGGCAAGAATTTTAGCCAGGGGGGCGAACCGAAAATTTTTCTTTTTCCCCCCCCCCCCCCCCCCCCAAAAAAAAAAGAATAAAAGTAAAAACACTTGCAATTTTCTTTCTCACACCGAACGTTCTTAGCTGTTTTCTAATACACCATTTTTTGGGGATGTTTTTAAATTCAGATGAAAAAAGATAATTTTAAAACTCTCACAGTAACAACTAGGCTCCATTGATGTCTCTTCCTATCGCTGTGAAGGAAACTAACGTAGTTTTCTTAACTAGTTTTCTTAAGTAACCAAGATTTTCTCTGTTTATACGTTTGATTTTGATCTGATAGTGGGGGGGGGGGCGCCAGGGGTGGTCCAAAAATTTAAGGGAGCAGCGCCCCCTCTCGCCCCCCTTAGCGTCCTCCCTGCCTTATTGTTTATGTACTCTCGATTAAGCGTATCGACAGCGTTTTCTGAACGCAATGATATTACTAGAAATAAGTCGCCACAAATTAAACTCGGTATTGGTGTCTGAGCGATGCCAGCGTATAGTGAGGAAGTCGATGATTGGAGAGGGGATCCTGACAAAGACCCTGCCAATCAGTGCCGTCCAGGATAGGGTAAGATATTACTATGTTCTTTCACCAGCTATGGAACCTATTCTGTCCTGTCCTAGTTGTTCCATTCCCACGGATTTGAAAAGGCCAACAGGCGCATTCTACTTTGATTTTCAGCTGAGATGGTTAGGGTTGAAATACGTACTGCGTATACGTGTATTAATACGTTTAACCGAAGAATTTGAAGCAAAAACAGAATTGTTCATGCTACAGCGAATTTTCGGTAAATGTATTATCTACCCCAAAACACTGAACTTGTTAAGGGTTCCCGCAAAGCTTTTCGGCCGTGTGAAGTCGTGATAAGAAACGCCCATCGAGTAATAGTTCGAAGGCTAAATGAAATAGAAAAGGCCGTACGGAAAATGCACATCTACATAGCAATGCCTGTAAAATGAGTAAAGAACCAGCTTTATTCACCGCACGGAAGAATTCATTTTCGTGAAACAAAAATGGTGTTAGCTAGTAGCCAGTAATTAGGGAAAAATGACTTGTGACTTGTTTTCAAGCGACCAAAGTCTTTAGATCAAACAAGTTTCAGCCTTTTTTGGCGCATTGCTATTTATCCTCAGATAGGTGAAAACAGCCAAACATTGGAAGAACTACTAACTGGACGTGCTACTTAGCATAGCCGCCACGGAAAGAGCGTTCGCCAGAAACTGTTAGGGCGCGTTTACGCAGCGACTCGCATTTGCATTCTCGCAGCTAGAACTCAATCGCGATGCCAAAGGTGACACTGCCATGGCAACAACGCTAAATGGATTAGCTAAATCCGACATCGTTTGAGTAAATAGTTGCAGTCTTATAATCCGTGCCAATAATATAAAGAATTCCTCATGACGAAACAATTTTCCCAAACGCTTCTAAACTCACGTTGTTTGTTGTTTTCGTTGCGAGGCGGCAGACATAAAACCGCCGCCATGTTGGAATTTCAGATGATTTCTAGCTTCTAGCTGCGAGAATGCAAAAGCGAGTGGTTGCGTAAACCCGGCCTTAGGGCGCGTTTACGCAGCGACTCGCCTTTGCATTCTCGCAGCTAGCTCAATCGCGATGGCAAAGGTGACATTGCCATGATAACAACGCTAACTGGATTAGCTAAATCCGATATCGTTTGAGTAAATAGTTGCAGTCTTATAATCCGTGCCAATAATATAAAGAATTCCTCATGACGAAATAATTTTCCCAAACGCTTCTGAACTAACGTTATTTGCTGTTTTCGTTGCGAGGCGGCAGGCATAAAACCGCCGCCATGTTGGAATTTGAGGTGATTTCTAGCTTCTAGCTGCGAGAATGCAAAAGCGAGTGGTTGCGTAAACGTGCCCTTACGAGAATGTCAGCGCCACCACTGGCTCGGTTGGGGTAAAAGCGATCTAGTATCTGTTTTCAACGATTTTTCACGAGAGGGTACTGTCGTCAAGTATTTAGCATTACCAAAACAAAATGATAATGATAAGAATACTAAATTAATCGCTTAAAAATATAAGTTAGATTAGGACTTAAAAATAATTTTAAGATAGATTAGAACTGGCTGATCAAGTTTTATTTTTTAATCCAACATTCAATTTTAATACGGCTTGCAGAGATGAGTGGAGCTAAGCATAACGCACGGTTTTGTGTTCCGAGAAGTTAGCTGAGCCTGCATGGTTCACATTTCTTGTAACGAACTGAATGCGGTTTTAATCGAACACAAAAATTTTTCTTAAACTTCAGATGTTATCCATGCGATGTTATTTAGTCAATTTCCATAGATCCATTTTCCAATTTGATCCAATGATCGAATTGGATCCAAAATGATTTTTAGATTTTTGGATCCAAAATGATCCAATTTCCATAGATCCAATTTCCATTTATCCATATATGTTATTTAGTCAATTTCCGAAGATAATGTCGCTATTAGCATGGTTACCATGCTGACGATGCCGCCATTTTTTATTTCAAATTTCGCATTTCGTTTCGTCCTCCGTTCCGTTAGGGCTTACAACGTCGGTTTTCCCGTTTAACTCTCGTCATTCGCGTTAATCATGCGGCCACAGGAACTTTGGATGGCGGTGCGGTCGCAGCTGCAGAAGGTCGCCATACCTTACAGGCAAGCGTACGTCAATCGCCCATTAATTAGTTCGTCCAAGGCCAAACCTACCTTAGCTGTAAACACACAAGTATCTAGTGGTCGCCATACTCGTATATGTATTTTATCTGGATGTTATCGTTTATCTTGGCGGGGGACACACTAGCGCGTGTCTTAACTATATAAAAGTGTCACAATTATAATATGTTACCTTCACCAGACTTTCAATTTCAAGGTATGAGAACAACCGCAACCTACTTGGACTTGTTGGACTTGGCGCTGTTTTTTCTCTTGCCTGCAGAAGTGCGTGGCGATGGTGCCGCCCTCTCACTAAGCTGTTTTAATCTGATTGTTGGAGGAGAGCTTCCCACTGGGTAAAAAGATAAGTAGAGTGTTCAGGGGTGCCAATTTGAACGCTGTTCTGGTAGGCTGGTTCGTGTATTTTCATTAGGGGGATGTGGCGACGTTTGAAATGCTGTGACAATAATCTCAGGAGCTCTGAGTTTGCCGAGTTCTTGGTGTTGGAACGGTGGAGCACTTGGATGTTTTGCCAGTGACTGCTGTGTTTGGTTTGCATATCGTGTAGGGCCGCCTTATTATTTTTATCCCGTATTATTTTTCCGTATCGTGCTCGTGATCTAGGAAAAAACTGAAGCATGTAGCTTGACGGCTGTAATCGTGCCTTGACATTGTACGCCTGATGAAGATGAACAATTTATAGTTGTAAGACTTTTACGTTTACCGAAAATTCGCCGTAGCATAAACAAGTCTTTTGGTTAAAGAGTATTTACACCTATTCTCTTAGATTATTGCAATGGCCGGAAGTTTCCCGGATCAAATCCCCGGGTTTTCCCCTTCCCCTTACTGGACTTCTATCTCCTCCAAAAACATCTGTTAAGGTTCAAAATTGAGCTGGTTCTTCTCCGCAAGCCAACTGCGTCAGCGACGTAACGCTCCAAGAAATAAAAAAATTTAAATAAAAAAAACACAAACATACGTGTTGTATAGCGGGATAAAATTTCAAGTTGGCTTATCTTCCACTAGAGGATTATAGCGTTGGGAGATGCAAACGTTTCTTCGATGGTACGATACCAGATCTCAGTACCGCGATGCCAGACGATATTATTACCTAACATTTTGTAACATTACGCAATTCCGATTACGGAGATACGTATAGTGTCCGCGGCCTATCTTGAATTCTCCGCAGAACGAACACAGATAATCGATTGTACGTTTTCAGTAGCAGAGTGCCTTGTTGATATCCAAGATGGTTACAAAAACTATGGCGGCCATCGATTAAAGCCACCCCCTCCAGGAAGACGTAGTCGCTCACAAAATACTTGCAGGACTCAAGATACGCCACGCATACAATAGTTACGTATTATTACCGATGCTGGAAAATGCATGAGTGTTAAGAAAAATATTACAATGCCATAAATTTCTTTTTAGCTGCGCAGTAAGTCATTTATCTTTCATCATAATGCTACGTGATGGACTCGCCGGCTTTCATCAGCCTGTTAGCCAAGTGACTGCCCAAGAACGAACGCGCACAAGGTTTTCTGGCGTACAGCTGCTGGCCTTAAAGCGGACGTTTTCAAGTCCAGCTACGAACCTACATTAGAATTTTTCGCAACGCCAAACGACTTTTAGACCATTTTTTTACGGTCCAACTTCGTAGCGAGGGTCGTTCTTTCGTCCACTTGGCTTGCACTGACTACTCTAGCCACTGAGCTCTGCCTACTCACATTGCTCGAGGATCCTTCACAAGGTTCGATATGTGTGTCGGGACTTAATTTTTTTTTAAAGGTGCATTCTTCCCAGCGCTATTTTTCTCGATCCTCCACATCACGAGTGCACGGGTAGCTGCGAGCACTGGGGCGTCATATTCGATAGGCGTCTCGGTCCCAGTGTACATCTCTGGCTTCGTACAGACCCAGGTTCGATCCTGGCGATGGGAAGTGTATATGTACGGGTTTTTCTCCAGTTGTTTCCCGCCCGTTGCGCGAGGGTTTCCTCCGGGTACTCCGGTTTCCTCCCTCCTGCGGCAAAAAACAACTCTTCTGATGGTGGTATCTTCCACTTAACATCTGCCGCTTGGGTTTGGGTGGGTGGATGCCTCGTGCGTCGTCTCTTTCTGTTTCTATTTCTATGTCAAGTACGGCCCCAAAGTCTATTTACTTACCGTTAGTCTTTCCCTTGCTAAAAATCCGTTTTAAAATGTGGCGTCTGCGAGATTTTCTGTTGAAATATGGGGGAACGATATTTACTGTATCCTACACGTGTATGATCCTTTGCGCGCCTACAATGACCTCAAAGTTTCATGTGTCGCGCATGTACTAATTTTAATCGTTTGCAAATAATTACTATGAGATTAAAAATCTAAAAGACTAATGCGGTAAAAATTAAAATTAGTAATTATGCCAATCAATAGATCGACGAAGAAAAATTATAATATATTAGCCTAAAAAATTATAAATTGTGATGTTAAAATACAAAAATCTTTCCAGTTTGTGACGACACAATCTTTAACTTGATGCTCTTTCGTTTACTATTCCCAAAGCCAACTGAGATAGTAATTGAGTTCCGCGCTGCGAGGAACGCAGCTACTATTTCAGTTGGCCTTGGTGATGGTAACAAGGGAGGAGGCCTTCTGCGAGTGGCTGGCGGGCGGAATGTGGCAGAATAAGGCAGGCGGAATGTGCCTTTAACTTCTGCTTGGTGGCACGA
>JAHWFP010072452.1:0-23561 GCA_023313725.1 Lithobius niger | reverse complement strand
AGATCTTGGCAAGAATTACTGGGATTTGATCTTGACAAGATCTTGAACACATTCCTTGTTGTTTGAGTTGAGAATGGAATGAAGAGTAGGTTGGAATCTTTTCAGCAACAACGATTTGTTTTAATTATGTTTCGCTGTGAATAAAAACTACCACATTCCAGATAAAAATTATTAAAATGGTTTAATTTCATTAAGAAATGACCTGTACTCGTATATCAACACAGTTAGTGGTAGATTTGGCATCTTTCGCAGGCCTAGGGCTAGGCAAGAGAAGTAATGCATTTACTAATTTACATTTGAGAATAAGGTTCTAGATAGACTGAATTGTCTGCATCCTTGCTTTTTTTCAACCAGCTTTAACTTTTTTAGGCCTAGGCTATGCAGTTTCAGAAAATTATGAACACCTTTTACCCCTTTTGCAAAGAAGCCTATATATTATATATAGATTTTGTTTTATTTTCTACTCCAGGAACGTTGATAATTTGACAGGTCTGTCAACGTGATGGCGTAGGGAAAAAAGTTTATGAAGTACTCATTCACCGAGGACATAGTCATCATGTTTTTGCCACTTCAATCGGTTTTTTTTTTACGTAACAGTATCACTAGTTATTTCCAAACCACCACGCAAAAGCAGATTTTTCTAAGGGTGAAAGAGTCAGGAATCCAAAAAAAAAAAAGGGTTTACTACAGTATCCTATAATTCAAAAAATTAAACCTTCCACAAAGTAATACGAAGATAAATTTATTAATTAAAAATTAACTTGACGCTAAAAAATTTTAACACTTTTCATGCAAGGACCATTGGCGACCGACATTGGGAAGGGTTGTTTTGGTGCCTGTAGACCTACAGTACTAATAAACATTTTCAGTGGTTAACAGCTACCACGAAATTCTTTATTCATTTTGTTTAGTACGGTACTAATTGCAAGTTACTGGCATGGCATCTATTATCGATTTAAAATTTTTAGGGTATGTAACACCCTACATAATTTTTCATGTACTTTCTCGTTCATTATGTGCTGCAGGAGGCCCATTTATACCCAACTCTCGTATCAAAGTACCATCATTACATTAGCTTTGCTATCCTTGCTCGAATTGGCCGCTGAATCCTAAAAGGATTCAAAACGTTTAAGATTTGGATTTCACTGCCATTCTTCAGTGAGTTTATTTAATTTTTTAAAAAGATTAAAAAAAAAGTATTTCTCACAGTACTGCAAACACACAACTTTGTCCAAGTATCGTTGTTGCTTACGACGAAGTAACGCGGCAGCAGTCATCCAATAGAAAGATAGGGGGAAATGCATCGCATCATTGGCATGCATGATAGACAGAGCGAGAGGCAGGAGCGGTAGGAGAGAAACTGCCCGATCTCAACTACGAAACGCGCTGGTAATTGAAAGATGAATGAGCAAATAAATAACTTGGCAAAGGAAATTTTGCTAAAAAAAAAGTTGCTAGTTCTACAGGCAAATTCGACACCAATAGCTGAACAACCATCCAACCTTAATAGAACGTTTGTTAAAAAACTTGCATTTCGTAATCGTAGTAAGCTCTGTTAGAAAGACCTGTCATTTGTCGGCAGAGAAGGCATTTTTGTCTGCGGCACACTGACCATCAATTGCAGCAGGCTCGGACTGGCCTTTTCTTTCAGGCTCAAATTCCCCTTCTCTCTTCCATTTTAAAGTTTTTAACGCATTTTGTAAATTCACCATCCCCCCCCAACTCACTCCATAATTTCCAAAAATAGTATTAGGCCTACTTGAAATATAAAATATAAAATATGTGTTGAACGCACTCCGAAGCCAGATATGATGACAGAATATGAAAATAAGCAATGCTTCTTGAGCTAAACCCCGGACTTTGCTTCAGCTTGGGAAGCTTAGACCGTTTTCCAAAAGCCCTAGTTGGAAGCACCATAACTTCATCCTAACTTCACCATAACTTCATAACTTTTTGAGTTTCCTGTAAAACGCATGGAGCCCCTCGATAAATGGCACAGGCGCCCTTTCGTACTCAGTCCGACTCTGAATTGCAGGCATTTCGAGTAAAAGTAGGCCTAATGCTGTTTAGGTCTGGTCTCTTCGATACTGTGCCGATCACTAAAAAATGTTTCATAGGCTACTTCGATACCATGAAAAATTCAATACCAAATTTTAAATTTCGGACCGATACCAAGAAAGTATCGATATCAATTCGATAATATCGCACACTCATAATGTACGCTGATAATACTGCAATCGGTGAATCAAATTTTCCGTTTGTCTAGCCTATGTAGCTAGCACTTCCAAAATAATCAGATACGGACAGCTGCTGTTAGGGTTCTCACACTGTGTTGCGCAAGGTTTGTGAGTTAATTGCCTTCCAATATTCCTGAAAGGTGACTTGTCATTTTTCAAGGCCTAATAAGAAAGTAACGAAACTGTACATTTTATGAGGGGGAGGCTAAGTTATTCAAAAGGCGAAGATCTGCAACATACACCTTTACCTCAGCTTTACTTCAAGTTTTATTGTTAGGAAATCTGATCAACAACTGTGTCTATCCTTATTAATTACATGGTCATATATTTTAATCAACAGCAACATCATATGTTTAATTTGATGGTATTCGCCGGTTAATGATGTTAAGTATTCGGGTGTATGATTGGTAACGGCAAATTTCATATTCAGCGCACCTCCTAGCCAACATTCGAGAGTGTTGGCTGAAATTTCAGTCATAGGTCGCATACAAAAACTAGTGAACGCCAGCACAGCCTAAGTGTGCGATAACAAAATTCATAACAAATTCTGTATACGACAACTAATACATCAGCCATAACCTCTTCAAAAACAAAACATTATCTTACCAGCTGGTATGGTCCTGATCGCTACCGGGTTGCCGTTACGACAGCAGTGGTGAATCCACGCCACAATGTCACGCTGCGTGTATCCGGCGACTTTCTGTCCTTGTATGTCCAGAAAAATATCATTGTCCACCAGACGTCCCGAATAATAATTGATTGCCTCTTGACGCAATTCACCCAAGTAGGCAAATTCGCCATTATCGGAGCCTCCGTGTATCGGCAAATTGAGTGTTCCGTCAGCGTTGGTACACAAAACGACGTCGGCGATTCTGTGGCTCCAATGGATACGTCCTTGCTGCTGGACCGTTTCGTACTGCTGGTGTTGACCAACATGGATGTGAGGATGCGAGGGACCGGCATCGTCGATATTTCTCCCGTTTGGAACATTATTAATTTTGTTCGGCGTTATTGGCCGCAGCTTGGAGTTGGCCCCCTTGCCGGCGGACATTCTTCTGCAGCAGACACGTAATTTCGGTTTTTTTTTCTTTTGGGTTAACAGATCACATTATATACCAATGTTTTCACTTACGCATTAACGAAAAACGAATTTCACAATAGGTATAAATTCCAGGATGACAGTAACCAAACCTTAACACTTGAATCATGGTCCGTTTTCACAAGAAGGCACTCCTACATTAGTCACTACTGATAGGTATGGCAAATAAAATCGTAAAATAAAATCGTAAAACAAATTCGCATATTTCGATGTCGTTAAATTCAAATCTGCTTCGTATTTCGTTCCCGTTTTAACCCCTACGGGCAGACGGACGTGTTTTGATAAACACACGACTCCTTAACTCAAATTTACGAACCAATGTTTACGTCACTCTGATTACACTCTTACAGTTAATGGGATATGAAAAACAAGCTCCGATATCAAGCACACAAGTTTGAACGACACACAATCGCAGTTTCACGAACGGAATGTTATCATTGACGAACATTCGAACAGTGCTAAATGAGTCTTCTACGCATTTCGGCAAGTTTTTTTTTTTGGCAACAAGAGAACACCTCACCTTTTCAAGTTGAAGCACACTCGGCTCGAAACACCGAAATATCTACACAGCACCATCATAGTACAGTTCACACGTTTAAATTCTCATTTCACACACAAACAACTCCCTCCAACACGTCGACGTAAGTGAACATCTTGCATATTTCGACTTGCAGCTTTTAGATCGTAACAACTTTCACTTTTAGGCCTAACTCAAACCACTTAGTTGGATCTCGTTTGTCGCTCAACGGCTTTTTTGCGCTGAATTTCTTGCGGTCCGGCCGATTTGGTGATACTCACTGATGATTTTTGCTTCGTTGTCGTATTCACAATGATGGCAGGAAATATTCAAATCTTCCAAATCATGTATTGGCCCAACCCAACAATTCAAATTCGTTGAAGGTTCATCACCCCG
This sequence comes from Lithobius niger, assembly GCA_023313725.1. Lineage (NCBI taxonomy): Eukaryota > Metazoa > Arthropoda > Chilopoda > Lithobiomorpha > Lithobiidae > Lithobius > Lithobius niger. The sequence goes on along the minus strand of JAHWFP010072452.1, from coordinate 19,312 downwards.
ACGTATTCCCGCATCCTACATCCAAGGTCACTATATGAGAAAGCAAACTCGATCTCTCTCTTAACACTCGCTTAGAACGGCTGGCGCCACCGTGTGACCAATTTCTGCACCAAATGCGTGTTTTGATAAAGCCGATTGAGATTGAAGGACCGGTGACTCGAGGGCCGCAGCTTCAATCTCAACTGGCCTTTGTCTTCATTTGGCGCGGTGTGGTCTCTCTTGGGCTTATTTAAAGAATAGGTTGGACCAATTGGGTTGGGTTGGTTTTCTTTTGGTTAGATAGACAGTTTTTTTTTTAGCACGTCGGTGGTTCTAGCAACGATCATCGAATAGAATTGAATTTTATTTACCATGCCTCCCACGGAAAATCCATTACAGCTTCACAACCAGCGAACACCAGAAATACCGAACATACGAATCGTGAAGTACAAGAATAGCAAGTCATCCGAACAAGAGTGTAACAGAGTGTAACAGAGTGAAGCGTAGTAAAAGAAATACAGAGAAACAAAGTAACAGAAAAGAAACAGTGGGGTCCTGAACTGTGGACACAGTGCAGAGAAAGGAGTAGGGCTAGGAGCCCGCTATACATTCTAACACCCGAGGCATGCACAAATCACGCTACAACAGACAACCTGCCGCCCAACCCGCAACCACTATTTAGGGACAAGAGTGTGACGCTGCCGCATGTGACGATGCCGGGTGGTCCCAGTGACGTACCCACCCTGCCCGGCTGGTCACCAATCATGCAGTGGGTAATGCGACACCATTTAGAGAACCTACCCAGAGATTAAAGAACACTACCGCGCACAGATACGACTCTACGCCAAGCGGGTAACAGGTCGTAGCGGGACACCCGGGAAGCTGACTGACTATTGAAGAGCCGCTGAGCGAACATGGTGGGGACAACTCAGTCGGCTGCGTGTATTGAGTAAGCAGAATGAATGAATGAATGGTTTATTCCGGGGCCTCGGCCCAAAGCCACGCGCCCACCTAAAGAATAGTACAGCATTACAGAACCAACCAAAACACCCAAATAAAACAGATAAGCACAAAAAGCATAATACCAGTCGCCGGAAGGAATCCGGACGCCAGAGGAGGAGCAGGAGCCCGTCGCCCCCATATGAGCGTCAACATGCAAGAGACGAAACAAAGTGGAACGATAAGCTAGAAGAGGCACACATGCTAGGAGAAAGTGTTCTGGGGTCTGCGGAAGACCGCATAACCAACACCCATTCGACCTCGACCAACCCAACCGAAACCGGTGAGCGGCTAGAAGGGAGTGTCATGTGCGCAGACGCGAAATAGCCTTACTCGAAGCAAAACACAAACTGTCTAGAGGTGACTGCAAAGAGCAGTGCGGTTGGTGCACAAAAAGCACCCTCCCTGTTGTGGCAGCAGCCCACTCAGCATCCCACACTTGCAGGGACCAGTGGCGTAGCGCAGAGCGTCTCAAATGGGGGAGCGACAAGGGCACAATAAAGTTCTCTGCTACACTCATCATACCCCTGGCAACACCATCAGCATGTTCATTCCCCAGGATCCCACTATGCCCCTTCACCCACTTGAAGTTAACAACCCCCACAAGGGAAACAGCACGGAGTTTCAGGCAAATCTCAAGAAGAATCGGATCGCGCAAGTGTAGACTCAGGATAACCTTCTTAACGGATGCTACTGCACCACGCGAGTCCGTGCAAATGGTAAAGGAAGGTAACCCAACGTCCAGTGCGACATCAAGAGCAACCGCAATTGCACAGAGCTCACACATAGTACTCGAGTAAACTGCACGAAGACCCCTACCAAGAGAAATTTTCAACGCGGGAATCACAACACCAGTCACACCTGAGAACCCAGTACTATCATAAGAGGCATCGCAGTACACGTCGCAATCCGTCACAAACTCAGTGAACACAGAGGACAGGGGATGAACCCACAGCCACGGACAGAAGGGAGTGACACGGGGGACATTCTGCGCGGACACAGTGCCAACCCTGCGAAGAGCCTCAGCAGCACTCCACAGAGGCCCCAGCATGGCCAACACACCCGAGGGGAGGGCAGCATAATCAAACAAGACCGTTCCAACACAGTCCACACTGCCCCTACTAGCGTTGCGCAGGGCAAACGAGCACAGCAGGTCTATCGCCCTGACATGAGTAAGCAGAGAAAGTGCTTTAAGAATAGGACCAAACGCGTTTTTGTTTTTCAACAAACGGTATAGTCACGCTACGTACTATGTTTGTTGTTCAAGAAAAGGTCGAAATTATTTACTATACTTTATTGTTGCCAGGAGTGAAGAAAAAGAGGAACAATAAGTTTACCTAAACTGCTCTCTCCGTTTGTTGTGTGATCTACGAAACGAATTTTTATATTTATTCCATTTTCACGTCCACCTTTATTTTTTACCGATTGGTAGGAAATTACTAAACAGATGCAGAACTTGGCAATCATGACCCGTATGATATGATGGCTTTTTTTTAACATCGGTTTTTGTAAACAAATAGGCATAAATAAAAATCATCTTGCACGAAATCTAAAAATAAGATCAAGAGATTTAAAGTACTGTTACGAGTTATGACCGACACGTTTTTAACAATTTTTGTTCAACTCGGGCATAAAAAAAAGTCTCTTCTTTAACGGTAATTCATCACCGAAAAACAGCATAGGGGCGGTAGGTTTTTTTTTATGACAAAAATTTAGCAAACAATCTGGAATTTTTTTGTCTTTTTGTAATTGTACAAGTCAGTTTGATCTTTGTTAGGGGAAACAAAGGTATCAAAATTTCGAACTATTGACAGCCTGCATATCAAACACCGCTTGTTTTCGTTATTTCAGAAAAATCTCGTGAGGATTATCAGTTTTGCGCCGAAGTTGCCTACAAGTCATAAAAAAAAAACCATGCGCATGGTTTTCAGACATGCGGGCAAAGACTTTGGAGTAATGGTAGTATGCAGTCAGTCCATGTTAAACATGCGTTACTTTTTTTTTTATCTTAAGCTGTAAGTCTTAACTTTTCTTCATTGAAAAGCTCTAAAACAAAGTGGTACGCTAGTTTTAAAAAAATGGTTAACTTCTGACAACTTCTGGATAAGCTCGGTTCAGCCCTGATAAACAGGCCTATAAAATTCAATTATTCCGTCACTTGTTTAACTCATAACTTGATAACCATCCCCCTTCCACTTTTTTGTTCCTTTCTCATTTTTTTCCCTGCCTTCCCTCCCAGCCCCCACTGCCATATTTTCTTATTTACTTTTAATTTTTTGCTTTTGTTTGTTGACGGTAATTGTCTGTTTTGGGTTGGTGTAAGAATGGGCCCAGGGTGAACGGGAAAAAAAGCCTCGGAAAAAAAAGCCACGGAAAATAAAGCCGATAGGGGAAAAATTACAACAAATCTGGTGTAAAATCAACTACAAATACTGCCTAAACATAGTTACGTGTGCATTTATCATTCATCAGCTGATTGCTACTCGACCAAGTTACCTTAATTGCCTTTGGAATCATTTACAGGAAGACTCAGTCACAAGTTTCCTCCCAAATTCTTTTCTTTTACTGGGGAAGTGGTGGAGAGAAAAAGACGTGTTCAGTAAGAGAAAATTCGGGAAATAACGAAGTTTCCACCAAAATTGAAATAGAATGGGAGGGGAAGAAGCATCGGAAATCATATATTTTCTACAAATTGCGTAACTGGGGAAGGAGGAGTTGGAGTATTGAATTTGATCGACTATGGATAATTAAAAGAAAATCCGGGAAAACATTAAGTTTACTCAAAATTCCTTTAACTTTTTTTTGAGAGTTATTCGATATTTCCGTGCATAAACTTTGGTACTCTTTTCCAGAGTGTGTTGTCCCCCCCCCCCTCCTCTCCCCCTCGCACCCCTCCCATACCACAAAAAAAAAAGATAAGATGTATATAAAACGAGGAAATAAATTCTCGCATGAGCGAATAAATCGTAAGTGAAGCTCTTGCCGTTATGTAATTCCTGGTCTTGGTCAGAACAACTTCGATTAGCCTTGCTTAATAGTGCTGATAGTATTTCCAGCTAAGGCCATAGTCCATTGTTACGCACACACATATTTAAAGTTAGCATTTTTTTGAAATTTCCTCCAGATTTTTGTTGCGTTTTTTCCCTATCGGCTTTTTTTCCCGCGACTTTTTTTCCCCAGGCTTTTTTTTGTCGGCTTTTCTTTCCATCAGCTTTTTTTTTCCTAGAATCGGGCCCAGCGCCTAAACCTCACCCTTTTGGCACAATCATTACGGCCGCCCCCCCCCCCATTATGTTGATCACCTATACATTCACGTGTTACAATAAAGTTTTATTATTATTATTTTTAAAGTACATTGTAATTGCCATGGAATGGCGTAGTGTGGAAATTCGAGTTAGATTGCGTTGATCCCAGCGTGACCTACTGTTGAAATGTTCTCGTAAAAAAATTAATAAATTCAAGAAATCAGTCGTCAGTTCCCAAGTACTCAAAATAAAATTCAAGAGAGAAAACGTTCTTGCAATGAATTTTTAATAATAAATCACAAACAAACACTGGGCTTCTGAGGTTATGTTGATCCGGTTAGGGAAGGTGCCGAACAGCTGTAGCATCAAAATAACGTGCTTTAAAAAAAAACTGTAGCAAGTGGTGGTCGCATATGGCACTGGCTCACTGGAGATCACTTCCAAACCACCTTTTACTGATAAAAGTAATAACTAAAGTTTTCCATACGCCCACAATAGGATACTACAATGTTTAGCGCAAGGGTTAGCAGCACTGCGCCATGCTATTAGGCCTGCCGACTGTCCCCACCATGGAGCTTTTTCTGCCGTTCATTTCTCGGCCGCGACGACAGCGGTCATAGTGCGTCTAGACTATACTACTACTATTCCAAGGTCTTTGCACTGGCCAGCTTCTTTCCGTTTTCGACTTCCGGAAGTTAGTATCGCTCGTTGACGCATCGGGGCGCAAAATAGTTCTAAAAACGGCCTATATATACATTGCAGCGGCGGAGCTAGTATCGGAGTAAATGCACGCGCTCACCGTTAGTGTACTGAGTGCGAGCGAACTGTCACACTTTTATGTGTCCTTAATTTCGCTTTTGATTGAATTTAAAGTTGGTGCACGTGCACCAGAGAGCAAGCGGTCAAGGTTAACGATATCACTGTCACTAGATGGTGCCCATCTAGCGGTTCAAAATCAGCGTTTCAAAACAGTCGATATATCGAAAAAAGCACATGTGATGTCGTTGGCTTAACTTTACCGCTTGCTTCCTGTGCACGTGGGCGCACCAACTTTACACTCAATAATTTAGGAGTATTTACGTGGCTTGTTAGTTGTGTAAAACGAAATTTATTTGTGTGTTCCTTCGCCTGTTGAAAGTTAGGGCTAGACAGAAATAGACAGCGGCACATGGCTATGCTGCAGCTTACCATTTGGTGGCAATCCCCCTTTAAGGCTATAAACTACTCGGTTCATGTGTTCTATTCAAATGCTGCCAGGTTCGCTTTTGATGCCGGTGCACAATACTGGCGCGTTGCTTGCATTCAGGTCGTGAATGCAGCATGCACGGAAGGTTATAAAAGCAGGACGGAAAGCCGACGGCTTAACAAGAGTTAAAAAATACAGATGCAAACCTATTTACGTTGCCTTTTGGACTTGTATGTCAGACTGCCTGAACGTTATAAAAGCTTGCACTAAAAATGTTATATCTCTTACTTGTACGCCTAAAAGGCTTAAAACAATTTTCCACCACAAATGTTTTTTCCCCCGTTTTTATCCACGTGTAATTTAATTATACGTATACTACTAAGAATCATGACTGATTAAAATGTTAGGGTTGGTAGGGGAGGGGAATTGATTTATTAATTTAGTGGTCATTGTGGCTGAGCGGTGAGAGAGCTCAGCCTGGTTGCTGAGCGGCGGTGCACACGTGCGTTTTTTGGATGCGCGGCGCCGCTGCAGTGACGCAGCCAATCAATGCACACATGCGTTTTATTAATGCGCGTTGACGCTGCGGTGCCGCTTCGGTGACGTATGTGCGCGTTCGGTTCCCTAACCTCGTGTACAAAAAATTATAGTTTGAAACCAATGAGACGATATTGCTTTTTTCGCCTACCTCGTGAACAAAAAATATATTTTAAAACCAATGCGACGAAATTTGGTATATCGATGTACTAATTTAAGACGTACCAGGGAAAAATGTTATACATTCTTTGCAGATTAACTAAAAAAAATCGAATAAGTTCTTTAATTACTTCCCAATGAGTCTTCAATCATTTCTGCAGCAACATTTCATATTTCAGGGTAGTGCTTTACTCCCCCAATAAACAATTCCATGTCTATTTCTTCGAAATTGGACGCCATTTTCGGTAACGCTTTTACGGTAAACGGCGGACGTGTGCACCGCTCAAGTCACCCAAGGTACTCAGAGACGCAATTGGTTTTTTTTAACGCTGTGGTACCGCTGCGTTGACGGGAGGAATAGCGGTGCAAAACGACCGCACGAGCGGCGAGCGGTAACGCAACGTCGACGCTGGTACGTGTGCAGTGCCCAACATATGTCACGCAAACCAAACCGCAAATGCGGTACCGCAACGTCGATCGCAAATGTGGTACCGCACGTGTGCACCGCCGCTGAAGGTTTGCGGATCTGGTCGAACCCCTGGAAGGGGGACCTTGGCAAAGTTGCCGCCAGGACTGCCAGCCAGGGTGGCGTGAAAGGCTACCGTGCTCCTTCAGCGGCTATGGGAACTATTCTGGCCAATACTGGCCAATTTTTCGGCCCCCTACGATGATCGGAGGTTTCCCGGTTCAAAATGCCGGGTTGGTTCCTCCCTTTACCAGATATTATTTCCTACTTCTCAAAAAAGTCTGGTAAGGTTCAAAATTGAGCTTATTCAGCCATACGAGCATTAAATTGCTTCTGCTGACTTAAGGCTCAAAGAAATTAATAAAAAATAATAAAATAATTCACGCCTTGTGAAACTATTACTACGACGCCGGCAGCCTTGTTTTATTCGCAGTGATAAGACGCAATGTTTCATTTTCGTTTACACCGACGACCTCACAAATCATTGATTCTGCTTTTTTTTTTTACCGTAAGGATTCTTGCTATTACTTTTTTTTAAAAAAACGTTTCGCAGAATTATTACCACATCACAGCCAACATCAATCAATGTCATCCTGTCGCCAATGTCAATTCCTGTTGCGCCAAAAAAATTAATTTACCCCCCCCACCCCCCACGCCCGCCAAAACACAAGTGCGTTATGACGCAGGGGATTTACGGTATTGACCTACTATGAAGTCGTAAATGATGTTGAAGCAGATACAAAATCGATCGAGGAGAGTTGTCATAGTTACGAAAGAGTATTGACCAACTTAAGGCCAACCTTGGTCACTCAAAGGAAGGTAACATCGTATAAATGGTTAGTAGTAAGAACACTTCACTAACTCAGGCCACACGCTACCAAGTTTGTAAGTAAGTTACTACTGTATCTGTCTTTTGTTTGTAGTTTAAAATAAATAGACGTTTAATCCGATTTAAGCGATCAGAAGCAATGGGTTCTTTATCGAGCTGATTTAGAATTAATGTGTCTTCTAATGCGAGGCTTGTATTGTGCCTGACTCTTTTTCACCTTCAGGGAACAGTATTTCAGCTGGGTTTCCTTCTATTCGCTTGGTTTGATTACCACGAGCCACGTATTTCAGGGATTTTCCAAAATTCAGGTCACTCTTTGCAGGCCAGGCACGAGGAGGGGAGGGGGAGCAGGGGGAGGGGGGTGTCGACAGGAAAATGACCCTAAAAAATGTTCGAAGTTCCCGAATTTCATGGTTTTTTTTGGTTTTTTCTTTAAATTAATTTCTTCTTGAGCCTTAAGTTGGCCGAAGCAACTTAATGCTTGTATGGGTGTACCGGCTCAATTTTGAACATTACCAGACTTTTAGAGAAGAAGAAATAAATATCTGGTAAAGGGAGGTGCCAACCCGGGGATTCGATCCGGGAAATCTCCGATCATCGTAGGGGCCAAAAGATTGTCCAGAATAGTTCCCATAGCCGCTTGGTAATGTCTCAAAGTCTGGAATTTACAGACGAAAGAGAATCAGGGGTGCCCTGAATAAAAAAAAAGTTCAGGGGTCCCCTCATAAAAAAATCCCACCTAGCAAAGAATGTTCAAATAATATTTTACTGGATGAGGGGGAGGGGGGCAGATGACTGAAAGATAAAACATGGTTTCTTTGCTAAAAGATATTTAACAAATAATAAGAAATAAACAAAAAATTATACCAAAATTTGAAAAATACTGATAATTAAAAACTAACATAACAGTGCATTGTTTAAAATTAAATAAAAAAATTAAGATGGTTGCATATTTAATAACCCCCCCCCCCCCCCCCAAAAAAAAAAAAATGTGTGTTAGAAATCTTTCAGCCGAACTGCCCCGATCACCCTACATGCTTCTACGGCTGGAGAAAAAGTCATTTTCGGACCTCAAAAATGGCACTTTCAGCAGTCAACATTTCTGAAAACCATTTTATGACGTGTTTCAAAGAACTTTGTAGAAAAGCTTTGTATTGGTCTTGGTTTCTTGGCTTCTTCTGTCTTTCAGGTGCGACTATGTTACGGATGTGGGCATACAAGCAAACAGTGTGTTCATTATACTTATTGTATGAATCTCCACAAGATATGGGTGTAAGGAACATTTTATAGAATATTTTTAACTCAACATGTCTTTTCGTTAAAAATGAGCCACGATTCCTTGCAACTAATGGTAATTGTCGGTGTGGAGAGCTACTTATCAGTTTGGCCGCAGCACTATCTAGGCTACAGGAAATCATCTGCAGACAGTCTCAATAGGTATATACGAAGAGCGCATTATTAGGGGTGGGGGTCACATTATTTTTGGACCTTGAGTGGGGGGGATCAAGATTTCTTTCAGGGTCTCAAGGGGAGGGGGGTATCGAAAATTTGGGGTCATTTTTTCCCCCCCCCCCCCCCCCGGCCATAAATAATGACCAGTCCCTAAGTCGATTGTAGCATGTCAAAGATCCTGGGGTTTTCATTTGGATCTCTTCAGCCAAATTGTTGCTCTCATCGTCATGGGGCAGATAACCCAGTTGGGGGTCGTGCTCACTAAAGGCAAAACAACAAACAACACAGATCACGAAACCTTTCATGCTAGCATTCGCTTGTGTACTCTGTTTCGTTCTTCGTTTTCGCGAGATCCCATTTCTATGGATTTGGATTTTTATGTCTTGAGTTGCTTTGTTAGCCCGCATCCGTTTAAGCGTTTCCAGATTGTACGTTGATTTTGTCCTAGAGGACACAGGTGGTTCTAGGCTTAGGTCCTGAACCGTTGCTGTGTTAACATTCCATTGGTTGGGGGGGGGGGGGGGTACACGGAAACACGATCAAAAGAAATCAGTGAAATCTTCTAAATCTATCTGAAGGTACAATCGTAGGTGACGCATTCACGCGCCAACTTTTTTCGTGGGTTAACTTGTTTTCTGTAGACTTCAATCACTCCAAGCGCCGGTGCACACGTGCGTTTTTTGAACGCTGCGGCGACGCTGCGGCGCCGCTGCGGTAACGCAGCCAATCAATGCACACGTGCGTTTTATTAACGCGCGTTGACGCTGCGGTGCCGCTTCGGTGACGTATGTGGGCGTTCGGTTCCCTAACCTCGTGTACAAAAAATTATAGTTTGAAACCAATGAGACGATGTTGCTTTTTTCGTCTACCTCGTGAACAAAAAATATATTTTAAAACCAATTCGACGAATTTTGGTACATCGATGTACTAATTTAAGACATACCAGGGAAAAATGTTATATATTCCTTGCAGATTAACTAAAAAATTCGGAGAAGTTCTTTAATTACTTCCCAACGAGTCTTCAATAATTTCTGCAGCAACATTTCATATTTCAGGATAGTTCTTTACTCCCCCAATAAACAATTCCACGTCTATTTCTTCGAAATTGGACGCCATTTTCGGTAACGCTTTTGCGGTAAACGGCGGACGTGTGCACTGCTCAAGTCATCCAAGGTACTCAGAAACGCAATTGCGTTTTTTTAACGCTGCGGTACCGCTGCGTTGACGAGGGTAATTGCGGCGCAAAACGACCGCACGAGCGGCGGGCGGTAACGCAACGTCGACGCAGGTACGTGTGCAGTATCCAACAGATGGCACGTAAACCAAACCGCAAATGCGGTACCACAGCGGCGACCGCACGTGTGCACCGGCGCCAATTGTGAAATTTTATGAATGTACGTATACATAAAAGTCTGCTGAGGTTACATTTTTTTTTTAGATTTGGGAATTTTTTTTACTGAGGGTTTTTAAGTCAGGGATAGTTTAGCGGGGATTTTCTTTACCGCGCACCCCTTCCGCTAAATGAATTAACTGTTTTAGGTGAAGGTGCTCCAAAGGTGAACACCCGTCTCGCCAAATCCCGGTTCTCCAAAAAGAAAGCAGATTAAAAGCTTTTGCCTATAGGACAAATCCCGTAACGCCAAAACTAATTTGACAAAATTTTACGTACACGAAATTTAATACCTAATTTCTATGTAATGGGGATTTAAAAGGGAAACATTGAACAGAGACAAACAGTGGCAGAATAAGAACAATTGATTTATTACCGTTTTGAAAACTGGCAATACAGACGGAAAAACTTTAAATATTGTTTAGAATGCTTGGTCGTCACTAGGTCAGTGCAAAGGTTCTCTTTTAAGAATATTTATTTATACACATGATGGTTACCCTTTCCCAAACGGGTATTCCCGATTCGCAGAATCATAATATTCTTCAAAAATATACCATTGTAGAAGTCAAAGATGAATGCCTAATTGGAATGAATTTATGATCAGTTTCGGTTTCTGGTGTTTGTGTTCAGCCACAGCGAGCGCGGCAGCGCGACCACGGCACGTAATTTGGAAAAAAAAATTACTCTGCAAATCTGAAAAACGGGTGTTTATCTGTAAAATGTCTGAACATTACACAGGAGCCATGTTTTAAATTTTGTGTGCCTAAAATTTCGTGAACAGTATTTGGCGGAACGGGATTTGCCCTTTAGGTAAAAAGCTTGTAATCCGCTTTCTTTTTGGCGAAACGGGATTTGGAGAAAAGGGATGTAACCGTCCCCAACCTCATCCTACCCAAAAAATTTATTAAAAATCTGCATTACAAATGACAACAAACTTTGTTAGCTCCTCTTCAATAGTTCACCAACATAAAAGGCACTACTTCCAGTCAAATGTGAGCTGATTTGCAATTTCAGCCAGATCTATCGCATAAATTATTTTATCTCGTGGCATAAGTTTTTTTCCCAGTTTTTCTTCCGTCACGATAAACCGAAAAATCAACGATCTTTTCACCCTTTTCGCCTAGAAGCAGGTGACACATTTTATTGAGAATTAACGGTGTTAGGGCGCAAAGACTCTATACTTATTCCACAAAATTCTAGGCTATTTGGCAGCGTACTAGGTGGAATTAGCTTGGCGAAAGAGCTTGTCGTTTGATTTCACGACTTCACACGAACGAAAAGCTTGGCGGGAATCCTTAAAAAAGTTTTGTTTTGGGGTAGATATCAGAGCTTTTTGGCCCAAATTGATGAAATCCATTTTTTTTCTTATCTATTATACCAAGAATTTAAAGGGTTTGGGAGGAGAATTTGTGAATGAGACCCCCTACTGAAACGTCTTAGATCCATTCCAATTAGTTCCGTCTAAGTTTAAAGAGGGCGCCACGAGTTTTATGTGGGAATTTCTACTCAGTGTTCAGCCTAAAATTAAACTAAACGAAACTAGCTTATATTTAATTATTATTTAGTTTAGCTTAGTTGCAATTTAGTTTACTTTAGATTTGGGCTGAAAAATGAGCAAAAATTAAAAGATAGAACACGTGGCACCCTCTGAAAACTCTGATGGAACTAATTGGAAAGGATCTAACACGTTTCAATAGAGACTTTTTAGGGTTACAAATTCTCCTCCCCAACCCTATAAATTCTTGATTATACGCATAAAAATTGGTACTTTATTTTTTTTTCCCGCTGTCAAAATGCTTCTGTGTTAATGATAAAGAAGTATTTAAAATACTAAAATCAACTATTTACCGTCGTTCGTCATTTGTAGCTCTTGGCTTGCGAGAGTTTTATTTGTAAACAGTCTAGAAGTCCCCGATGTAAATTACTCCACTCTACCTGGTTCCAGCAAAATTATGCATCCCAGCTGGGCATTACGTACATATAACAGGTGTCCTATTTTTTATCCCAGGATAGCACTGTCTAAATTAACAGATAGCGTGTATCGGTGGCGTAATTACACTGAAGCTGAGGAAGCGGTATCACGTCATAACGCCGTGGGAATAAGACCGTGCGACAATATACCGTGAGCAAAACACCATAAGTAAAAATGCCGTTGAAAACACCAAACGTGTAAAACGCTGTGAGCATTAACGTCGTACACAATAATGCCGCAGTGTAAATAACGCCGCAATGCAATAATGCTGTAAAAAGGGGGGGAAAGCTAAATGGTTGCTAGAGCAAACATTTAATTAAATTAGTTATTTAATAATTATTTAATAGAATCAAATCATTCAATTAAAACTGTTTACAAAACGTTTAAAGAAAACGTTTTACTGTTTTTTCCCCTCCCTCTCCTTCCCCCTCCGTCCATGCTTTTTTTTGTTTGTTTGTTAGGAGTGGTCATCGGTCATGTGGTCATCCCTTCGTTACATTCCCTTTTTTAGTAAGTTGTGGTTTTGGCGACGGAGTTGATGCGTTGTTGTTCTCGGAGGCCATAGTAATCTATACCATGCGCAATGGCTGTTTGCTGTGACGTCACTATGAGTTAGCCAATGACGAACGAGAACACCGGCTGTTTGGCTATCTGATTGGACTAGCCCAGTCACGTGACGTGCACGTCACAACAAACAGCCATGGCGCATGGTATACACTAATCTTACATTATAAACCAAAGTCTCATAGCAGAAATGAAGCAACCGCAACGAACCCCGGAAGGAAAACAATGAAAACGTGCGAGTGTGTCAATTCTTTGGCATGAAGTTGAAACTGGGACGTTGTTGCCTCGAATAACAATTTGCTCTGCGCGGTCATCACAGAGGCTTGTCTTAAATGACGTCACGCACGAAGGATAGTTATTTTTGACATGGTACGGATTGCTCAAGCCAAAGCGATAAACTGGGAGTGGGAGGGGCCTAAACGGGAATGCCTGTTTGTGGGGCAGTGCTTATGTTAGCTCCAGTATATGATTGCGTAGGTGGAGGATACAAAAATTATCCTTCTAACCAAACACCGTGGTAATCTCAGCGGCAAGTCTTAAATGACGTCATGCACAGTTATTTTTCACACGGTACGCATCGCTTAAGCCACAGCGAAAGACTGGGAATGGGGGGGGGGGGAGGGGGAAGCTGTTACCATTAAGCATACGATTAACCTAAAAGAGAATTTCTCGGGGGTTGTTTGGAATGCCAATTGGCCCCAAACGTCGCAAAATGGGGAGGGGCAGTATTTATTCAAATAACCATCCAAATTCAACTACATGTAGCAAAGAGGAGGAAGGGAGGGAAACGGAGAGGAAAGGGAGAGGACGGGGTAAACGGGGGAGGGGAGAGGGGCGGTAAAGGACTGGTGTAAAGGGGGAGTTTTAAATAAAGAAAAATTGACTGTTGCAGTAACCACCATCGGGCAGCACCGAACAAATACTGAAAAAATACCACGGGCCAAACAAATCCCCGGGCGAAGCCGGGTACGACTGCAAGTATAAAATTAATAAAAACGAGTGGCAGTACAGCAAGTGTTGTAAAACGGCCACCCGAGGCACCAGACTGGAAAAACAATGCGGAATACAAAAATCTCCTCTAATAATCACAGTATTCAATTATTGTTAACGTAATGATTGTTGCAATAAACTAAAAACTGATTGTTGCAAATAAACTGTAACAATGAATAAAATAATGCGTTCAGGTATATTCAACTTAATATTAAAAGCCACTGGCTAAAAGTTCTGTCATAGTAGATGATTAAAATTAAAATATTAGTGAAACTCGGTTAAATATTTAAAGCGCTTTACTTTCTGCCCGGAAGCAAGAAAAGAAACCAGCGTGCGCAATAAAAAATAGACGAAATACGCGCCTTCCTCAACAAACACATGAGAGAGAGCCAACCTTCCCAATGTTGCAAACAGTGCATCCACCACCCGTGCATAGCACGAGCTTCAGCTAGTCTTATTAAATAGCATGATGAGACGTTGTTTATACAACAGGCACGATTTTAATGGCGGAGAATTACATGAAAAGAAATGGTCATTGATTGAAGACCATTCCTACGAAAAACATCCCCCTCCCCAATTCTCCCAACTCAACTGAGCCGCTGATAACTTTGTTCGTAGCAACTCAACTCCTATGCTTTGCCATACAAGCTCCATAAATCCACCACCGAATAATTTTTATGACATTGTTACGGCATTACTTTATTTATTTATTTATTTCAAACATTTGACATCATTGTCCAATGCAAGCCGACACATTTCTAGTAAAAGGTTATCGGGTAATATACTACTGCGAAAACATTTGCCAAGAATGTTTTCATTGATCAAGAACGAAAGTTAGAGGTTCGAAGGCGATCAGATACTGCCCTAGTTCGCACCATTCCTTGTTCTTACCTAGTTCTAAACATTAACCAATATATAATTCCAAAATACACACCACATAAATATCAGAAATTGCTCTGAAAAATAATATATCTCATAAATAACTCTCTGAAAAAGAAAATATTTATGCAATAACACTGACATACTTCTAAAAAACCAGAAACATATTTCAGATATAATGCTTCTAAAACACATTTCTGAGAAACATAAATTTTATGAAAAATACTATCTTCCATCTTAGCTATATTCATAATAATTCATTAACAATATCACTAAATACCAATATTTCAACAACAAAAAAGACAAAACGTCAAAATTATTAGTTTTTCGAAAATAGGCCTAATATCAAAACAATGGCGAAATAATTAATTTTGTATGTACAGTCCAGATTCTTCCACTACGCTGCTGTATGGTGGCTGAAGGCTGGTTGTGGAGACGGGCTCTCTTCCACTTACTATATACGTCACTCGCACATTTTTATCCTCCCTCCGTATGAAGGCACACTATAATGGCACGTTTAGGCAATGACGAGCCTTTGCATTCTTGCAGCAAGAAATTATCTGAAATTCCAACATGGCGGCGGTTTTAGCTCTGCCAGCTAACAATGAAACGAGTCAATAAATGAATTGGGAAAAGCGATTGGGAAAAAAGTTTCGTCAGGAGGAATTCTTTATCTTACTGCCACGAATTAAAAGGCTGCAAGGATTTGCTCAAACGATGTCGGATTTAGCTAATACAGGAAGCGTTGTTACCTTGACAACGACACCTTTGCCACCGCGATTAAATTTCAGCTGCGAAAACGCAAGGGCGAGTCGTTGCGTAAACGCGACCTAACGCAACAAGACGTCCTCGCTCGCCGAAAGCTACTTTCAAGTTTACCGTTATTTATTTATTTTGTTTTAAATTATATTTTGTTAGAAACAATCTAAATACATATAAAAAAATGAAGCAGTAATGCATTAGCAAAAAAGTGGCCACAAGCAGTTGCTTGCCTCAAGCGGCGGATGCACAACACCATTCCTTTTAACGCAACCAACAAGCCATTCCTAAATTATTGAGTGAAGATTTGGTACGTCCTCGTGCACCTGGGAGCAAAATGTAAAGGTTAACAGTATCACTGCCGCTAGATGGCGCCACGGTATTTTCGTACGATTTTCAATCGGTGATAAAGCCTCTTTAAGTGATCGTGTAAATTTTAGGATCGTAGCTCCCTACGCACTGATTCATTGAGGTTTCTTTGTAATAACATTACACCAAAATTACTGAACCGAATTTGATGAAATTTTGTACAGTACAAATCGGAGACGGACTTTTTTTTTCAGTTCGAATATCAGGTATATTTTGGGCCAGAAATTACGGAAAGTCTATTGGAAATTGTTGGAAACCAATTGTTAACACCCGGCCTGCTTTATAACCTTCCGCCTGCCTTATAACAGCTCGCGCTTATCGCCTTCCGCGCATATAGAACACCAAGGTCATCTGAGATAGTAGCTCCGTTCTTCGCAGCGAAGAACGAAGCTACTGTCTCATTTGGCATTGTTGCATCGTCACAAACCGGAATGATGCTCGTATTTTAACATCACAATTTATAATTTTTTAGGCTAGTGTCTTGTAATTTTGCTTCGGCGAACTATTGGAATAATTAACTTTAATGTTTAACGCATTACGCTCTTAGATTTTTTATCTCATGGTAATTATTAGGAAATCAGTACTGCACACACAGAGATGAAACGTCATGAATATTGTAATCGTGCAATGCATGATATACTGCGGGTCGCAGTAAATAAAGTTAACAATTATTCAACAGAAAATGTCCTAGACGCCACGTTTTAAAACGGATTTTTGCCAAGGGATTGACTAACGGTAAGGTAATAGACCTTTGAGGTCGTACTTGATGTGGTCGATCGAGCAAAATGGCGCTGGGAGGTATATCCCTTTAAAAACCAATGGTTAGGAACCGTGTCTGCGGCCGGAACACAGGTTCTCGCCAGATCACCAAGTTAAGCACCATTGGGCCTGATTGATACTTGGGTGGATGACCACCCAGGAATCCCCGGAGGCTGCATAGTGTACGATTATTTGCCTTTTGTTGCTTTTAGGGACTACGAACCAAACTGGGTTATCTGCCTCACGTCAGTGAGAGCATAATTCAGCTGGAGAACCATAAGCGGAAAACCCACTACGAGGCAACAATGCTTTAACAAAAAAATGCAACAGTTTTGAGGAATTCAGCAATTCAGGTTCACGAGAAACATGTAACCACATTACCGATCAAAGGAAAATAGTTTCGTAATTGAAAATAAAAATGAAACGATCCGGGAAAATTAATGTGGTTGATTCATAAAAAAAATCAGAAGTAAGGGACAGGAAGGAGGGTGGGAGGATCAATGATGTAGATTGAGCAGCCCAGCCCCCCCATCTCGTGGAAACTGCCCTTCCCCTCTTCAGATATAATCTCACGCTCCGCTCTTGTATGTTAACATGTAATGGTGACAGTCTAGTTACGTGACATTTTAATATTTCGCTTTGTTGCAGGTACTTTTTACAATGTGAAGTGTTCGTAAATCATGACAGAACATGCCATTTTTGTAATGTTCATCAATAATAATTGGTAAGCCATTTTGCTATTCTGATGCTCGCTAGCCTTCGTCGGTATTCTTCTCATCTGCTACGATTACGTACAGCATTCGTCAAACCTCAGCGCGCATCAGCTTCATTTACAGGTAAATTAACTGGTTGGTGTTTTTTGCATCGAAGTTGAAAGAATAAGAAAATATACAGTGATTTATTCCTCATTTATGCCACGTCTGTGACGTCACACTAACTCAACGCCATGCTAAATTTCCATAGGTTAAGTAGTAGATATCCGTGAGTCCTTGTCGATTTATCGGCTATAATTGCTCGAGAGCAAGAAACGGCTAGTCCAATATCGACGGGGTGGAGGGAAACACGAGTGGGCGAAGCCCACCAGTTATTCCCTTCACCCCCGAGATAGTGGACTAGCCGTTTCGAGCTCAAGAGCAATTATAGCCGTTAAATCGACAAGGACTCACGGATATGTATTTTAATGCTAAGGTGTGACGTCGAGCTAATTTATAGTGTTATTAGAGGTTTTTAAAGACTTGTTTCAAGAATTCAAGATTTTCTACATGCGCCTTACGTAAATTCCTGAACGGAAGTTCCGGTTTAGAAACGGGTTTGGAAGCTTCCTGTGTATGAAGGCCGACCGAAGGGGAGATACGCAGCGTAATACCGATGTTTGTGTTTAACGTAAAACTGTATTTTTTTCTACTTTAATAGTTTAAATAAGATGAGTATATAAAATGCTCTATTCGCTTGAGTCTCGTAGGTTTTTAGGTGTGTTTATGAAGTGTCAGTAGCCTAGTTTTCGTACCGTCGGAACGAAAGATTGCCGGATTGGGCCATTCCTCCGTGGGTGGGGGGTCTAGCATAGTACGCGAGTTTTTTTTTCCGTGTTAGGCTAGAAAGAAAAATGTTGCAGGTTGTAAATGTGCCTGTTTATGCTGGTTTCATTTGTGTTGTGTACCGTAATTTTACAAGTCGGGTCATATGTCACATGGTGGAGCAGGGGTTGTGTAGACCCGCGTAAAAAGTGTTAGATTATCAAAAAAGTGTTGGTTATCAAAATTAACCCACTGTGACGTGTGTGGGTTTTCAGATTAACCGTATATAACGACTACACTTTTGTTGGAAATGTTTGGCTTATCTGACAAATTGCTGTAATCTTTTCTTGGCATTGGGTCGCGAAAACTTATGTAGGGCTATTGCGTTTCCTGACTGCCTTTAAAGGGACGGTACCGCCGCTTCACTCACGCGAAATCGCGTAACAATATAGGCCCGCGAGCCGAACGTGCGGATTGATACCGATGTCGTAATATCCGCCGGCTGGAAGACGCGTGACGTCAAGCGTGAATCAACGTGCTCGCGCCAAGGCTAAGTGAGGTAGTAGCAGCTAACGCAGCTTTAATCCCAGTTTGCCTTGTCTCGCGCATTGATAGTGAAAACGTAAACAAACCGATGCGGTAGAAATCCCCCACGTTGCAACGCTAATAATATTGCAAAAAAACCATTCCAGTTTCTATGGTGTTTTTCTCGCGTGTTTCTGTTGAGATACTTCCAGTATATTTTTGTGTAAAGTTACTAAGAACATGCTAGGCAGGTTGGTAAGCTTTTTTTTTTTTTGAGGAGCTACATCAAACTCGTTTGCGTAAAAAAAAATTACTGCACTGTCATCATGAAATCCTTGTTGTGTAATTACCTCATTTTATCCGTTCCTGCTCTCCTCCCCCTCACCGCCCCAACCAAAGAAATCCTCCCTACTTCCCGCCCAAACACGTGTGGTATGACAACAAAAATTGACACTTTTGGAAATGAGTGGGAGCGGGCGTGAAAAGTAAATAAGCAACGAGGAAGGGTTTTTGTTGTGTGCTTGTGTGTGTAGGGGTGTGTGTGTGTGTGGGGGGGGGGGGGATAGGGCCCTCGTCGCCATGTCGACTAATGTTCAAATATTAAACAAATTTTCCTAAGGGATATAAGAGTGGAACTGATGACTGCCCTAGTTTTATCCTACATGTAAATAAGAGTTGCTACTCGTTTAAATTCAGAAAACATAATGACAGTGTCATCACAAAGTTCATGTGTGCC
>JAHWFP010072450.1:0-27409 GCA_023313725.1 Lithobius niger | reverse complement strand
CCCCCCAATTAAAGACTAGAACGGGTTTTCTTAGAGTACCAAAGAGAACAATTTTCTTTTAAGTTACTGATGTTGGTATTTTAAACGAAAAACCTTAATTCCCGTTGCCTAGTTGCATTAACATAAACAGGCCTAACAAATATGTGATTAAATTATGTATATTGGCTTCGAAAGCGTTTCCCAATTTAACAACATGGAAATTGAAATAGTTATATTAAAATTTTTCCTTTCCTTGAAAATAACCAGTGTTCAGTTGACGTTTATTTGATGGTATTCATGTGTTAATGTTACACAAATTTTATTTAATAGCCTCTGTTGTTTCGGTCGTTACGAGAAATGCTTTTTTTAAGGTAAAAAAAAACCATCAATACACGAAACGGCTAAAATGTAAATGTTTATGTTAGTTGCAAAAAAATTAACGAAAAAAAAATTTGGAAAAGAAATATTCGAACTTACGTAGCCTATTTGTCACCCTTTTCCATTCGTATGCATCGAGAAACTACTAATTTTTCGAAGCCTGCCCAACACGTAACCATAAAACAACCACTACTTAATTTCAGAATAGCCGTTTTATTCGAAAAAAAAATTTAAGAGTACTGACGCCAGGTATAAACTATTACCATCGTAAGCTAATAACCGCATTCAACGACCAGCTTTTTACGATAGCTGCTACCAGCCGCTTTTTCTCTCCTTGAATAAACGAAGTCCTTCTGATCTTTTGCAAATAGGAACGCAGCAAAATGTTGGCATTTTTACTGTTAACTTTTATTTACTCACAATAAATAACGTGGGTTGAATATTTATTAAATCGAGCTACAAAGTTTACGCAAACACGCAGACTGCTAGCTCATCCAGTGCTGGCTCCCGCGTGCGTCCGTGCTGCCAGAAGCGTGATCGGTGGTCGCGACATCTGGCTGGATAAATTTAGCAGGGAACCCTATAACGGGTTCAGTGTGTTATCTTTATGCCAGTGGAGGATGTGGCCATAGCAATTAAGGCACTATGCAAGTGAGCAGGGGGCGAACTGGGTAGCCGGTTCGAATCCGGGTCATGCCACTCCGACGAAACGTAAGTGCATGAAGGTGGCTTATTGAACTGCGTTATTTCTAGTGTATGATTTTCGCTGTTGGCTTATTTTTAATTTTCCTGAAAAACTATGGCAGCAGGAGCCTGTAGCTTGATGGAGACATGTCCTCAACAAAATCGGAACAGAGAAGGAGACATGATATAAAAACCACACAGCTGATAATATATTTACAGATTCAATGATATCACTACTGTTCAAGGAAAGTTTCCTTAGCAACAGTAACAACAAAACTCGCTTCATATCAGTATTATCCGAACCTCTACAGCGTGTCGGAATTGATGTGAAACTGACACCTGTAGATACTGACACATTGATAATTACTATTCCAGTGGAACTGTCAAACTGCAACTCGAAAGTAGTAGTTTTTAGTGAAGACTTGAACTTAACTTTTACTTCTGGTTGGTCTTGCTGACAGGAATAAAAACATATATCGGTTGAAACCTAGAAGTGGAAAAATTCCAAACAACATCTGTATAGCTCACTCAAGCTTCAGCTAGCACCTTGCATAATGTGTCCTTGTTACGCGTTTCTAAATAGTGCTACTGGGCGCTAAACGATCTCAGCTCTTTATTGGCAAGGAAAAACAAGGGTTTCAAGTTGCTGAATAAATCTGATAAATTGAGGAACTGTGTTAGGGATTTAGTAAAGGTGATGTGTCGATAGATGCTATAACCGTTGCAAGTGAAACCTTTCTGCTGGTGCGGTATGGCACACAGAACACGGAAATCATTCAATGAACTCACACACAACACATTTACTAAAGCAATGACACGATCCCCAATTCAGAAATCAATCCAGCTGGTTGCTCTCCCTCCATTTTCTGCAACTGCTCAACAGCACTCATTGACAGTACACCATCCGGTTCAACTACGTCAAAGTAATGAATTACTTGACACCAAGGACTCGTCATTGCTTACGCCCCACATGGATACACAGCGATGATGAGTCTCTATGCTTGCAACAGACTGGGGTTAGAAGGTCACCAATGGTTACTTGATCCCTGTGACTATATCTCTGACACCAGCACCCGATTCATTGCTAAATTTGGTATCTTCTAATTGCGTGACTGGTTTGAACGATCTTGTGGTTGTCGCAAAGCTGGACTTCGTTGTTCTTAACTTTGTGGCCAATGCCACGGATCAGAAGAATGCGCTAATACAAAACAAGTGATGGAGGATAACGAAGAGGATGAGGATGAAGACATTGAGAAATGTGGCTGTGTTGCCGATTAGAAAACGCATAACATTGAAATTAGAAAGGAACTCGTCTTGAAAATGTCAATAACAGCGAGAACGAAGGCAATGTTGAGTCAGAAACTCATTAATCTAGACACACGCTAGTGTGTCGCCGCCAAGTAACAATAGATCATCCCATTGTAGACATCCGATTGTTAAAAAATTGATTGTTAATGATAAAAAAATGCTCACTAGCAGACATGTGTCTTAACTGTAAGCAACTATTAAAGCAACATACCGCCTGCCTTATAACCTTACGCCTGCCTCACAACACCCACGCGACGATCACATCCGCGTATTTACCACAGGTAAGGTCAACTGAGATGGTAGCTTCGTTCCTCGTAACGAAAACGTAGCTACTGTCTCAATTGGCATTGCGCATAATAGTCCAGCCAGCGTGAACCCATTGATTGTGTCGTCACAAACCGGAATGATTCTCGTATTTTAAAACACAAATTGTAATTGTCTAGGCTAGTGTTTTATAATTTTGCTTCGGCAATCTATTGGAGTAATTAATTTTAATTTTTACCGCATTAGTCTATTAGATTGTAGATCTCATGGTAATTATTAGAAAATTAGCAGATGTACACACAGAGATGAAACGTCATGATTGTTGTATGCGCGCAATGCATGATTTAGTGACATCTCGTTAGTAAATAAAGTTCCATTATATTCAACAGAAAATCTCCTAGACGCCACATTTTAAAAAGGATTTTTAGCAAGGGAAAGACTAACGGTAGGAAATAGACCTTTGGGGCCGTACTTGATGTGGAGGATCGAGAAAAATGGCGCTGGGAGGTATATCCCTTTAAAGCATATTTTGGCATGTTGAGGTTAAATCCAAATGCAACAGATATGTTTCAAATTGTGGAAAATGTAAGGGGAAGGCAAAAACTAAAAGTTAAAGGATGGGTGTGCAGTGTGCACTGTGCACCATTTATAGAGAGAAAGATGAATAACGTTGTTTTTATGTTACTGTCTAGCTAACTAGCTAATAAGATTTTTCCCATGTTAAAGGCAATTATACATCCATTTTGACATGGATGTTTGACTTTTGGATCACTTACACAATAACTAAACACAAGAATTGCGGGAAGAATACGTTACTTACGTCCGATATAACAATTTAATTATTGCATCACCAAAACACGACACGGAGATCGCCATTGTTTTCCTGGAACGCTCAGAAATTAATGCCGACAGATGTCACTTTTCGATTTCGACTCGCAGTCGATTGAGATAGCTCTATTGGATGTGAGAGCTTGAGCGTCTGTCAATCAGGGCATGTGCTGATTGAGTGAGCGAAGTGAACAAATTCAGTGATTGTTAGCTTGTATCTGCAAAAATGGGATTGAAGAAACTTAAGCATATGAAGAATGCTCGTACAATAAACTAAGCCATGTCAATTTGGCTAATCAAACAGCTAATTGGCTATGGTAAATTTGAAAATTATCAATATGAAAATTTATAGATATCAAATTCCTCCAGAAAAAAAGGTACAGATGAAGATAAGACGGTGTAACCTTTTGTAGGTTCACAAACCTATAAAAGTTGTGATATCCACCCAAAACCAAAACTGGTGTAAAAAACCGCCAAGTTTCCAAAAAGGATCGGCCTTTGAAGGTAGTGATATCATTCAACCAATGAAAGACCACCAAGGTTAATCCTTTTAGCCAAGTTAATCGCATAGAATAATACTTTGGATGTTAAATGAAAACTTGAAGATTGCTACCGCTAGTAGCAATCTTCTAGTTTTCATTTAACTTTCGAGCTATCAGCAGGTGCGATTAACTTGGCTTCGGCGGCCTTTCACTGGTTGAATGATATCACTAACCTTCAAAGGCTGATATTCTTGGATACTTGGCGGTGTTTTATATTAGTTTTGGTTTTGGGTGGATATTACTTACTATCCAAATGATAACTGTGTAATAATGCCAGTGATTTTCCTAAATGTGTAGTAATTAGTGTATGAGGTTCTTACACTTTGTCATTTTAAATAAAACCACCCGATGACTCTTTAACATATTGATGAGTGCCTTTACTAATGTAAGGTACGGCGTATGTAGGTTTTACCCGAGTTACCATGGTGTGAGATAATCCGACCTAATTTTCAAGAGAACTATTGATCTAAGTAAAAATGTCATAGGAATCTCATTTGTAGCCCATTTTATTTTGTTCCTTTTATGTCATGTCACCTATTCCCGTAAAATTTATGGTTTTGGAGATAAATAACATAATAGGCTCGTGTTTTGGCTGCCATATTCCAACAAGATGGTGGCTGAAGCATAGGTGAGATCATCAGCGATTTTTAGTATGTTGTTTGTACGACTACACAGAACCTGTACACACAATTTTATCACTTGGGATTATTTTTTTCCTTTCTTCGCCTTATTTTGGTCTAAAATGACTGGACCAGTGGTTTGAATTCAGTGACACAAAATTTAGTGATTGACCTATTGGTTCTAATTACGCCCCTACTGGTTGGCGTATTCCATGTTTTAGTGGTGACGGTTATCGATTCGTACGCCAAGCGCCACTTCCGGTTCATGTCGAATTTACGGCTGGTTCGTCCAAGGTGGAAGAACCCCCTCAAAATTAAAGGTACATTCCTCCCAGTGCCATTTTTTTCGATCCTCCACATCAAGTTTTCTCGATTTTCATCATTTTTCTCGACCCTCCCAAAGTTCTATTTACTTATTGTTAGTTATTCCCTTACTAAAACTCCGTTTTAAAATGTGGCGTCTTGGAGATCTTCTGTTGAATATTAGGAACTATATTTATTGGCATCCTGTGATTAAATGACCCTTTCCGCGCTTACAATAACCTTGACATTTCAACTGTGTGTGTATGTACTAATTTTTAATCATTTGCTAATAATTACCACGAGATCAAAAAACTAAAAGACTAATACGGTAAAAATGAAAATTGTTTATGCCAATAGATCGCCGAAGAAAAATTATAAGATACTCACTTAAAAAATTATAAAGTGTGATTTTAAAATAGGATATCATTTCGGTTTGTGACGATAGAATTAATGCGTTCATGCTTGTTCGCTTATTAGGCGCAGGGCCAACTGAGACAGTAGCTATGTTCCTCGCTGCATGGAACGGAGCTACTATCTCAGTTGACCTTGGCGATAATAACATGCGTGAGTGGCGATCTGGGCTATAAGGCAGGCGGGATGTACCTTTAAAATATCGCGGGCCACGGTGCCGCATGTAGCCACGAACATTTGGGGTTGGTAAAGTGCAGCTATGGGTCAAAAGGAATCTGATTTCACAAGACGTAAGCTTCTTTACGATGTAAAAAGGCCGTTCGAATGTGGTGATTGTGGCGTGACCTTTTGGTTCAAATCTAGTCTGGCCGAGCACAAACTTAAGCTTAAGCACAACGGAGGGAGGAGTTTGGCGTTTGTGGAGAAAACTGCGCCGCAAACTGAAAGCAATGGACAAAAGCAGTTTGAAGGTTATAAAAGTGATGTTGATTTTGCACAGAAATCTGATATATCGCAGCTTGGCGCAAAATCGTTCAAATGTTATGAAAGTAGCTCTGATTTTGCCCAGAAATGTGAGCCACCACCTCCAGTGCATGACGAACCGCGTGAGCCATGGTATAAATGTGATGAATGTAGCGCTGCGTTTAGGCATGAAAATGCCTTAACAATGCACATGTTTGTCCACAGCGAAGAAAAGCGGTTTAAATGTAGTGTGTGTAAGAAGTCTTACAAAAAGAAATCTAATTTAATTTTACACAAGCTAAAGCACAGTAAAGAGAAGCCAATGAAATGTGAAGAATGCAGCGCGGCTTTTGCGACGAAACAGGAGCTGTCAATGCACAAGGCGGTGCACAGTGAAGAGAGGCCGTTTAAATGTGATGAATGTGGCATGTCTTTCCGACGTCAATGTGACCGAAGATCTCACATGCTCGTGCACAGTGTAGAAACTCGGTTTGAATGCAACGAGTGCACGTCGACGTTTGCGAGGAAGGCCGCTTTAGATATGCACAAGCTAACGCACAGTGGAGAGAAGCCGTTTAAATGTACAGAATGTAGTTCTGCTTTTAACCATAGATCTAACTTAATAACCCACAAGCGGTTGCACAGTGGAGAGAAACCGTTTAATTGTAAAAAATGTAGCGCAGCTTTTCGACAGAAACACGCACTGGCAATGCACATGCGAGTACACAGTACAGAAACAGAACGTAGTGAGTGTACGTCTACTTTCGCGAGGAAAGGCGCTTTAGCTGTGCGCAAGATAGCGCACAGTAAAGAGAAGCCATATAAATGTAAGGATTGTAATTCTGCTTTTATGCGAAAATCTAATCTGATAGCCCACAAGCGGTTGGATTGTGAGTAGAAAATGTAAAAAGAATATAGTGCGGCTTTCCGACGTGAATGCGGGCTGACGAGTCACTTGCTTTTGCATAGTAGACAAACTGGGTTTGAATGCACTGCACATGATAGCGGCAGTGGTATTGTTAACAGGTACAGCTTGCTCCCAGGTGTACGACTGCGAAGATGTCTGCCGTGATTGGGAAGGCAAGTGACGAGGAAACAAGAGTTTCATGACTTGCGGTTTATTCTTGTCACGTTGAGTCAGTTATAGTGGACCTTTCCGTCCTCTGTCTCCCAGTGCCTGAAGATTCTTGCGCATGCGCGCCGCCTGGCGATAGTTGGATGAGGGAAAGGGCCGTGTTTGGGTGACATCACGCTCACACGCTCCCCCCTCTTCCACAAAGCGAGGTCTTGGTTAAGAAAGAGGTACATAGTGAATGATGACATTTGACAATAATTGACACTTAACTGAAAGCCGTTGCTGTCATGTTTTACAGTTCTAGGCGTTCATAGCATAAATGATAGCGCTGGCCATAGGCTATGTTAGTAATTTATTACTTGCTGTCTAGTATGTCATACTATGGGGTTTATCCCCTACATTGCAAGGGTTGCCTAGCTACAGAGGCTCCCTCTATTTACTGGTAGTACATCAATACATTACATGCCCCTTTTTAAATTTAAAGGTTATAAAACTAAAAGACATGCAAAAATTAAAATAAACAAAATACATTCAGTTTAGGTTGCATAGTCATTAAGATACTCTGGAGGTCGTCTCACTCTTGTGCTGGGAGGTCTGACTGGGAGACCCATGTTTTGAGTGTTGTGTATCGGTGCTGTTGTTTTCCGTTTTGTTCCTTGCGACGAAAGCCGTGCAAGTCTTCCACATTGGTACTCCTCCTAACAGGCTGTTCTACTGGCAAAGTGTAATTCGGGCGCAAATGATATCTGTTGCGTACCAACTGCGCACCTTTCATTCCTTTAACCACATATGACCTAGGAGCTGGTCCCACTCGAACAACTGTTCCAGAAGCCCACCGTTTGTCGTTAGGAGCTTCCTTGTACCAAACTGCTTCGCCAGTTCAGTGGTTGCAAGGGCTTCCTTCCTTTATTGGCAACCGTAGGAAAGAAGCCCTTGCAACCAAGCCCTCGTTCGTGTGCTGGGTTCTTTTCTGGCACAGCATCACCTTCTCCCTTTTTCAATTCAGGAGGGAGTCTCGGTACCTTGTTACGGAGCTGCCATCCAAACATTTTTCTTGCAGGAGACTCCATCTTCTAACGGTGTTGAGTGACTGGTGAGAAGGACAGATTGAACATCTTTTCCGTCTTCCTTAGCTTTGGTTAATTGGTGTTTAAAGGTCTGCATTGTTCGTTCGATTTGTCCATTCGATTTGGGATAACGTGGACTGCTAGGTTTCCACTCAGTTCCACATTCTTTGAGGTATGTAGCAACTTCGTGGGAGTCGAATGGAGAGCCTCGGTCAGACACCAAGACGAGTGGTAATCCATATCTTGTATTCAGTGACTTTAGCACACTGATCGTAGTTTTTGCTGTCTTTGACATTAACTTGACTGCCTCGATAAACTTAGAATAGTAGTCAACCACAACAATGTATTCTCTCTCAGATGTCGTGCAGATGTCTACCCCTATTTGTTGCCACGGGCGATTTGGCATCTCCCTAGGCTGTACTGGTTCGTACTGATTGTTTCTCTAAAATTGTTGGCATACTGCACACTGTAGCACCATTCGATGTATGTCTGCTGACATGCCAGGCCAGAATACAGCTTCACGTGCAATGGCTTTGCACGCTACTATACCTCGGTGTGTGTCATGAATTGCATTTAGCACTTCTTGTCATTGACTCTTAGGGACTACTAACCGTTGTCCTCGGCATAGAAGACCGTTTGATACATGTAGTTCATCCTTATACTCCCAGTAAGACTGTACTGCTAGATTGTGGTTTGCTCGTTGCGTTGGCCACCCTTTGGTCACTGTAGCAATAACATTTTGCAGTTTGACGTCTTGTGTGGTAGCTGCCTTCACTTCGTCGAGCTTCATGTCTATTATTTCTGCGACCAAGCAAATCGACACGTCAGCCGTTTCCTCGTTATTGGTATTAAAAGTTTCATGTTTTGACTGGATTTCTTGAAAGTGTGTCCGCTGGCTCTATTGTTTTACCCGGGTGGTACTGCAAAACTATGTCGTATTGCTGGAGGCGTAACAAGAGTCGTTGCAAACGAGGTGTAATCTTCTCGTCCGGTTTGTTTACAAGGCCAAGAAGAGGTTTGTGATCAGTTTGTACTGTCACCGTGTGTCCAAAAACATAGTAGTGAAAACGTTCACAGCCGAATAAAACCGCCAACAATTCTTTTCCAATCTGTGCATAGGATTGTTGTGCAGTTGAAAGAGTAGCTGAAGCTTAGGCTATGGGTTTACCTTCTTGCAAGGCTACTGCGCCCATGCCGTATGAACTTTAGTCCACCTGAAGCACTAGTGGTTTGTCCTCATCATAGTACCTCAAAACCGGTGAGGAGGCTAGCTGCTCGATTAGCCTGTCGTAATGTTCTTGATGCACTGGGGTCCACACCCATTGCGAGTCCTTAGCAAGCAACTGTCGTAACACTCGTGTGGCTGTATAAAAGTGCGGTACATACTTAGCTAAATATGTTACCATTCCAATGAAGCGCTGTAAGCTTTTCTTTAGGGATGCACCGATGTGCCCTAAAACCGATTCCGATGTCCGATTCCGATGTTAAAAAAACATCGGCCGATGTCCGATGCCGATGTATGTCTACCGATGTTAAAAAAAAATTAGTCATAGGTTAGTCAAAATTAGTGAGCGAACTAAAATTGATATTAGTTGCTATTGAATTTGGAGTTTCACAGTATGCTTCACAACGACATTTTTCAAAATTAGTCATGTGTTCATAAACCATTTATTTACTGAATAGTAATATTAACGTACAGCCGTTAAGTCAATAGTAATTAAGCTCAGTAAAAAAAAAAAAAAAAACTACCATCATTATTAGCTAAGTACTAATTAAAATATTAAAAACTCTTAAAAGATAAAAAAAACTGCTAGGTTAAAAGCACTGTTTGGCCTATCAGTACTTCCAGTTAACAGATGGAAGATTTTGATTCGGATAGACCAGCATCATTAATTTTTCTGGAAGCAAACTGATATTTTTGGTGAAAATATTTCCACCAGTACTGGACAGTCTTGCTGAAGGAACAGAACTCGGTGGGATACTTAACCTTTTAAGCAGTATGAACGTATATACACGTCCAAAAAAAAAAAATCATTCCAAACGCAGTAACGACGTTGAAGCTTTGAAGGGAAATTATAGGTCGAAAAACACAATTTTAGGCCAAATTATCAAATTGAGAAAAGCTGAAATTCGCTACCTGACAAGTTGTGTATCGATTTTTGTACCAAATAAGTTGTTACCGATGTCTATAATTTCATAAAAAGCACTTTAGTTGAGCATAGACTCACTAAAAACTGAAAAAATTTCGATCTCGTTCTTTTTTTCTGAAGTTAGAAAGCAGAAAATTGTTCATTTTTTGAGCAGCGGTAGCGGTCGAACAATTCGAGTGGGCGCCGCCATCTGGGATTCGTTGTAAAGCTTGAATTTCACTCTATCCAGGCCTCTCAACATATTTTCTCGATGGCCATTTGCCATTGGCCAATCAGGCGGATTGTAATAGGCCGTTTCTGGCTGTTTCAAGCGAACTTTCCAAAGCATTTAAGGACCGCGTTCCCTCATTGGCCAGTTGGCACCACGTGACAGATTTGGCGCTCTCTCATTGGCAAATACGTGATTTCAACATGGCCGCCACTGCTCAATTCGAATTTCACGTGAGCGCTCGTGTTTCAGTTCGTCGTTGAAAATCACAAGAACGATGATGTTTCACAACATTAAAAAATTAAAACAGCAGCTACGATGAAAAACTAAAATGGAAAGGAACCTATAAATCTTCACACTATCGCTTATCAGGTGGGAACAACGATTTTTAGCCTAACTAACGCCGACTTTCGGACACGTTTTGTCAACACGGAGATTTTCAATTTTAGTTCATTACCGCCCATAATTTAAAAGAAAATGGTTCTCCGAAACTATTAAAGCCATTTTATCTGATTTTTTCTGTGCACTTTAATGACTATCTGTTGCGTGCTTGTTGTAAGTTTGAAATAATTATGTTCAATAGTTTTCTCAAGAATAAATATTTCGTTAGTGCCTCGCTCCACGGGTGACGACAATTTTTTTTTAAATTCACTCCACCATGGTGACCACGATTACAAAACGTTGTTTATAGGCTCGAATTGCAATTTAACTAGCCCTACGCTAATCTTTAACGAACTACGTTAATCTTCATGTATACTTCATGAATAATTGAGCTTAGGTAACGAAATTGCTAAAAGAAAAAAAAAAAATCTGGTACATCGGCCAGCTTTTCACATCGGACATCGGCCGATGTTGCCAACATCGGCCGATTTCCGATGTCCGATGTCAACATCGGTGCACCTCTACTTTTCTTGTCAGTTGGTGGTGGCATGTGTGTAATTGCAGCAATCTTCGCTGGATCCGTTTTGCCGTCCTTTGAGATCACGTGTCCCAAGTAGTTTAACTGTTCTTTAGCCACTTGCAGCTTTTTCTCATTTATTTTGAAATTAGCTCGCTGGGCTTCTCTCATAGTTTGTCTAAATTTTTCGTCGTGTTTACATGATCTTTTCATGTGATTAAAAATTATCTTGAAACGACTGTACTAACTCGCGATCTTCAAATATTTGTTCCATTGCCTGTTGGAAGGTCTCCGGAGCACATGCTACGCCATAAGGCATCCTCTTAAACCTAAATAGGCCAAAATGAGTTGTAAAAGTACACAATTTAGAACTCTGTTCGTCTAACTCCATTTGTAGAAAGGTTTTTGTGCCATCTACGACCGTGAAAACGTTTTGTCCCGCCAACTTGGACAATATGGTTTCAATCGTGGGCATTTGATATCATTCCCTAACAATGACTTCATTTAATTTTTTGGGTCAAGGCAAATTTGCAAAGAGCCATGGGGTTTAGTCACTACAGTCATAGCATTTACCCACTCTGTAGGTTCTGGGACTCTACAAATTATGTTGTTGTCTTCCATCCATTTAAGTTCTTTTTGAACAAGTTTTTCTAAGGCTTTAGGAACTCTCTTCGGGGCTGCAACAAAAGGAATCGCACCAGATTTTATTTTAATGGAAAATGTTCCTGGCAGTTTTCCTAATCCTTCGAATGCTTCCGGAAATTCAGCCACGAGTGTTTCTTTTGTGAGGGCTGGTTTTGTGGTTATGTAGTTCAACCGAGAAATCAGGCCTGTTGCCTCACTTGTTTTGGCTCCTGATATTGGCTGTGTTACTGTATATGTAACAATAAAAGTTATATTATGTTCTGTACCGTTTATGTTGCACTGTAGATCACATTTACCTGAGACTGGTACTTGTTGGTCAGTATATGTTAACAACCCAACTTTTGCTCTGTCCAATTTCGTTTTGATGTTATATGTATTGAGGACATGTTCTGGTAGTAAATTTGCATCAGCACCTGTGTCAATCCGGAATTTGACTGCCTTCCCTGAATTTCCACAGTCTGTATCCATTTAGCTGCTATGCTATTTATTAGTTTGTGATCGTGGAGATAGCTTATACGCAAAGTAGCAATTTCAAAGTCGTCTGCTTCTTGTGTGTCGTCGTGTACTGCAGCCAGTCTGTGTTCTCTGGGTTGATTACACACACGAGAGTAATGGTTCATTTTATTGCAATTAAAACATGTCTTATTAAATGCTGGGCAGCTGCGTGGAGGATGCGACTTTCCGCACCATCCACAGTCACTAACTGATCGTGCATCTCCAGTTGTGGCGCGTTTGTTTACATTCGAGTAGCCTACTGTTTGCAACTTGTTGTCTGGTACTTGCTCGACGCATGTGCACCTTGTTGACATCTAGTTGCATCATGGCTTCCTCATCCATTTGAGATGCTTGGTTTTTTTCTGTTTCTGCAGCTCGTGCCATTTCAATTGTTTCAGATAATGTTATTTTTGTTTCCCGCAACAATCGTTCTCGTAAGGCTTTATCATTCACACCTTTTATAATCTGATTTCGGATCACCTCGTCAGTTGTACTGCCAAAATCACAATCGCGCGCCATATTCCTAAGGTCGCTCACGAACTTATCGATTGTTTGTTCTGGTTGTTGTTTGGCTATACCAAACTCGTAGCTGCTAAAAGTTTCATTCTTGAACGGTTCAAAATGTTCATCAAACTTCTTAAGAATTACTGCTATTGTTAAATCGTCACCTGTTTCATGAAAAGTAAAGTTTTGATAAATTCTGTAGCCTTCTTGGCCGATGCAATATAATACTGTTGCTGCTTATTCAGGAATCGTATCTCGGTGCACCTTTGCTGCAACCGCGTAAAGTTCGTAGTGTTCTCGCCATTCCCTCCATGCATCTGCTGGTCTGTCGCCAGACAAAAACTCTTTTGGAGGCTTTACCTTGCTCATTTTCCGTGGATTTCGTCGTCGTCGTGAATCTATAAGCTGTTCACTTTCTTTCTTAACTTCTGACACCATGTCATGTTCTACAGTTCTAGGCATTCATAGCATAAATGATAGCGCTGACCATAGGCTATGTTAATCATTTATTACTTACTGTCTAGTATGTCTTACTACGGGGTTTATCCCCTACATTGCAAGGGTTGCCTAGCTACAGAGACTCCCTCTATTAACTGGTAGTACATCAATACATTACAGTTGCCTTCACCTTACTAAACCCATGCTGCTTAAAGTAACTCTCTTTGCTCGGTTATGTAGTATGTTAGTACATTTTGTTATTCCGTCAGGTGCTCCTGAGTACGATTGAGTGCTTTGACGAGTACGATAGGCCTAGACCTCGGTTTGGATTGTAGTGAGTAGCCTACATTGCTTTTTGCAGAAAGCTTCCTGCGCCTAATTCACAATTTACTTTAACCCTTTTAGGCCTAAGCCATTTTTTCAATTCTCGTGCGAAAAAGCCTATGGCTGCAACATGGCTGCCATGAACAAGTTGCATGCCTCACGAAAATTAATTGTAATAAAAAAACGATGCGGTCTAGGAGTATAAAAATTCGCAGACGTAATAATTATATTGTAAATTATTGACCAGAAATATAATTGGGACCATCGTCGTACGTTTTCATTATTTAAAAAATTCCTGAAGTTCGACTACGTGAACAGCTATAACGAAAGTTTCAACTTACAGTACTAAGAATGATAACATCCACTCGATATTCTTCCGTCACAACGCGTGTTATTACTTCCGAAATCATTATTTTATGTTTTATTACCATAAAAATAGTTTAAAGTTGCTTTATTTCTTCGAGATTCACGATCGATTACAGCTCACTACCAAATCATTGCCGGACGCCATAATGACCGGCTGCCCGCAATGCGACGCGCTGCTGCTGGCGCCAATGGCTGCGACCTTGACTCGCTTCGCGTGACGTCACTCACGAACGGCCGAAGAGTCACGTGCCGCGAACGAGCCAATCAGCGCTCGCGAAAGCTCGCGAGGCCGAAGCGTTTGAACAACGGCCGTTGAAACCGGACATTTCATTGGAAGAATACAGGCAGTGATGTTGGAGTTGATGACGTCATTTTTCGCGGGCCAGAAAATTGGGAATTCCCTCTCTCGAACGCGACCAAGATGGCGGCTGTACGTTGCGTCGTTCCGGAGATACGATCGTTTGAACCAAGAGCTATTTTCAGCAAATAAACGCAATTTCACGTCCATTTTGGCGACGATGCCAACAATAACATTGACTTAAGGTAATAAACGATGATATTAAATTAAATTAACCTAAATAAACCGAAAATATACGTTACAAATTACGTAATTCAATAGGAGTTACGCCTCCGATGTACGCAATAGGAAATTTATTTTTTTAACAGGTCGTAGAACTCGGCTGAACCGGGCTAACGATACATCGTCATGTCGGCTTTTTCGCAGTGGAATAGCGATGACGATATATCGTCACTTAGGCCTAAAAGGGTTAATCTCTGACCCTCGCGAACACACTCATGAAGTGTGTAGCACTGTTTCAATTTTAGTTTTACATACATCATCCCATCCTGCAGTGGGTGTTAAAATTTTCGGTTATTTTAAATTTTCGTGATAATTGGCTTGCATGATAAGCTTCATGGGAAATCATGTCGGCCAATTATCACGAAAAATTAAAAAAAAACGGAAAGTGTAACACCCACTCAGGGCCGCCGACAGGTTGGCCCGTGCCTGGCATCAATAGTTGCCAACAGGGCTACTCCCCTCCCCAAGAAACGAATATTTCCTAAATATGTTACGAAATTTCTGAAGTTTTTCCTAATATTTGTTTCCCTAAAATTTAGAAAATTACCAAAAATTTTTCCTAAATTTTAAGAAACAATTTTCCTATATTTTCTACATTTTTTGCCCAAATCTTTTTTTGTAGAACTCGTGATGTGGCTGATGGTAATATACATATGTTACAAAGTGTTTTTACCAAAAACACTATGTCACCGTGCGACTGCTGTAATACATTCATCAACATTAGGAGGCTATTTTGGAGAGTTTGAAAGTTGGCATGAGAAAGGATATTGTAGAGTTCATTCAAAGCTGCAAAGTTTGTCAAATTCATATTTCATATTCTGCTGGACTCCTAAAGACAACTACTCTTCCCAATACCCCTTGGAAGACTTTCCGTATGTCTCATTAGGCCTTTAAAGGTAACCCGGAGGGTATTCAAGTGGATACTCGTACGTAGTCCTAAACAGTTCAGTTCCTGGGCAGAACTGTTGCTCTCAGGATGGCCAAAGCGAAACACGTTGCTGAGTGTGTAAACGATGTGGTCCTCAGACTAAACTCGTAGAACTTGTGCAGTATCCATGGCCTGTATTGATTTATATTTAAAAATGTACAGTAAAGTTTGTTTATAACGAATTTCAAGGGGGTTAGTATTTCGGGTATAACAAAATTTGTTAAAAACGTATAACGAAGATCCAAAATTCTCTAAAAAAAATTCGTTATAGAAGAAAATGGGCCTAAAACTTAACCTTTTAAGCAGTATGAACTATGTATGAAGTATATATACTTCCCAAAAAAATCCCAAACGCAGTAACGATGTATATATGTGTCGAAGCTTCAAAGGAAAACTACGGGACGAAATCTGATATTCGCTATCTGACATATTGTGCATTGATTTCTGTAAGAAAAACGTTGTTACTGATGTCTATAATTTTATAAAAAGCACTTAGTTGAGTGTACACTCTAAAAATTGCAAAAATGTTGTTCTCATTCTTTATTTTCTAAGTGAGAAAGCAGAAAATTGGTTATTTTTTTTATCAGTGGTAGCGGCCGAACCATTTGACTGGGTGCGACCATCTTGGATTCGATGGAAATCTGGAATTCCCCTCTATCCAGGACTCAACATATTTTCTCGATGGCCATTTGATATTGGCCAATCGCGTATTGTAGTAGGCCGCTTCTGGCTGTTTCAAGCTAACATTCCAAAGCATTTGAAGATCGCATTCCCTCATTGGCCGGTTGGCACCACGTGACCGATTTGGTGCGCTCTCATTGGCTGATGCGCGATTTCAACAGGGACGCTGCTGCTTGCTTCAGATTTAATGTGAGCGCTTGTGTTTTAGTTCATCGTTGCAAAATAATAAGAAAGATGATGTTTCACAGCATTAAAAATTAAACCAGCAGCCACGATGCACAACTGAAATGGAAAAAGAGCCTATAAACCTTCACACTATCGCTTATCAGGTGGGAACAACGATTTATAGCCTAACTAACGCCAACTTTGGATGTGTTTTGTCAACACGGAAATTTTCAATTTTAGTTCATTACCGCCCGTAATTTAAAAAAAAATGTTCTCCGAAACTATTAAAGCCATTTATCTGATTTTTTTCTGTGCACCTTAATGAATATCTGTTGAGTGCGTGTGCACAAGACGGCAAACCATTCTGATTCTGGAAAAAAAGAAAGATTTGGTTATAAAAGAATTAAAATTCCAAATTTGATCGAAAATTTTGTACGTGATATGTTATTTTCGTTATAGTATCGTACACGGCGATAGCCATGTATATAATGATTGAAGTCCTCTCCCTTGCAAAACTAAAACTATTAATTTCTCCGTTTCTATTCAATATATTTCAACCAAACTTGGCCAGATAGTAGATAGCAACTTTTCCCAAGTTTATACCAACTTTTATGCAATTCTGTGCAAGAGAAAACGTACGAAGCCATACGGAAATTTGAAAACTGTTCACTTCTTGGTGGTGGTGCTGTTGTTGTTCTTGTTCTTGTGTGACATGGTTTTAGAAAGAACTACTGCACTTACCTAAAATCGGAAACATGATCTAAGCTAGAAATTTCCCTGGGCTTCATCCTCATAGAGACCACTTTGTCGATTAGTCGAGCCATTCCGGAGTTACAGGTCCCTGAACGATCATTTTCATTGTTTTATTTTGTTTTAACAATTGTGATTATGGAACAATGCCACTCTGCAAACTCCATATCCATTCTTCGTGCATGTGTTATGTCTTTGCTAAAAAGTCGATTGTTGTCGATTGTTGTTTGTATGTAGTTTGTGTTTAGTTTTGCAGAGCATACGGCTACGGGCCAATGATCGAAAGAATCTGTGTTTCAGCTAAACGATATAGATTTAAACCAAACTAAGCTACGTTGTTAATTTTGAGCGGCCTCGAAATTGGCAGCTCGAAACGATAGAATGGTGTATTTATTTCGCAGACTTTCAGAGCTGCAGGCTTTCAGAGCTGAGTTGAATTGTTTCAAAGTGGCCAGCAACAATCGACTGCATTCATAAAGCTTTGTAGTACGACGCCATAGCTGTAAAAAAGGTAAAAAAGGTAAACAGGTAGGATTACAAACAAAAACGTCAAGTGTGGCGTAAAAAAGGGGGTTACATGATTGCATTTTCACTTGTTAACACGGATAAAAATTGATGATTTTTAATTGAAATAATAAAATGAACAATTGAGAAAATTCCATCTGTTTAGATGCTGTTGTGCTTTACCAATCATATGTTTAAAGTGTAGAGTACAATAGCACCTAACAGTTGGAATTTTCTCAATTGTACATTTTATTATTTCAATTAAAAATTATCAATTTTTATTCGTGTTCATTTTAACAAGTGAAAATTCAATCATATAATCCCCGTTTTTACGGCACACTTGACGTTTTTGTTTGTAATATAATTCGTTGTAAGCTGATCCAAAATGCATTGACAGAGTAGACGTCCAACCAATATTGTGATTTTACTTTGTTAAAAGTAAAATTCGTTAAAAATGGCTTCGTTGTAAATGAACTTTACTGTAGTTTAAAAAAATCTTTTTATCTCACCCCAAATAGGCTAAATATTGGTTTGAGTTTCATGTTATGCAACCAGTAGGTTTACCAATCAGTTGTTACCAGTGAGCTCCTGTTGTTTCCTGAGTTTGGTATTTGAGTCTAGGTTGTTTCGTCTTCCATATTTTTGCCAACTTAAAGAGAAAGGTTTGCGGGCGCCTAACATCTTGTGGGTTCTGTTGCAAACTTCTTGGGAGTGCAGAAAGCACTGCCCTGCTGGGCCGCTCCCGAGCCCATGTCTGCAGCAAGCTTTGATATGGTTTATGGTTCAGCTAGTGACTTGGCCCTCCAGACGTTAGAC
Organism: Lithobius niger; assembly: GCA_023313725.1. NCBI lineage: Eukaryota > Metazoa > Arthropoda > Chilopoda > Lithobiomorpha > Lithobiidae > Lithobius > Lithobius niger. The sequence goes on along the minus strand of JAHWFP010072450.1, from coordinate 9,036 downwards.
CCTGTGCACCATAGTCGTTTGGGCATCTCCGGTGATCGGCCTTTATTGAAGCCGTGTAGTCACCTTTGGCAATTCGCCGGCAGCAACTAGCTGTTTAGTAGGCTGTAAGCCTGCATGCTGTGCAATCCAGTCCTGCTTGGCTCATGGTTTTTGGCCTGGACTTGTGGGTTGGCATACATGGGGTGGTCAGGATGATTTCCGTGATATGCTCTAGCAGTCCTGTCGGGAGATGAACTTTGAAATGTCCCACAACCATAAGCTTGGGGAGATGCTCATGACTCTTTGGCGTGTTCCAAGTGGTATTTTCACATTACATGTGTCAGACCTTCCGAAAAGTTACATTCCACCAGCAACGTACTTGCAGGAGTTGAAGCAGCTGTATTATCAGCGCGTCGGTTCCAAAGGCTTTTCACTGATTGGTCGAAGTCAGAAGTCAGACACTAACTTCTACACCGTACTTCCTACGCTGCCAATGTAAATTGGAAAGTTGTAGAGAATCATATGACGTGACTAAGTGCGAAAAAAGAATTTAAATCTAAACAGAATGTTCCAGTGTGGAGGGATATGCAAAAAGTAAAATGTAAGGGAAAAGAAAGTAAAGCCACGTAATTTTAAGTAAAGCAGGATGAATTCAATCTGGACCAGGACTGGAGTTAGTTAACTTCTTTGAGAAAAAGAGAGGGTAAGGGTTCTGAAAGTCGGATCATGGAAATGATGACACACTAGACCTTGTTTTGGTGGTGGGAGTAGTGAAGCCACTTCGAAAAAAATTCTGAGATCTTCAACAACTAAGACGTCATCAGTAATAATGCCAGTGTTGGTTTTCAGACTAGTAAGTGGTTGAGTTTTGTTTTTTGAATTGATATACGTGTAAAAATGTTTGGGTGAGGATCGACATTCAGCAATCAGATCACGCTCAAAGGTCACCCATGAAGCTTTCGTGGATGATTGGGATCAGGTATAAGAGGTATAAGGTTCTGGCAAATTGTAAGTAAAAAGCAATGCAAAATTAAAAGAGCATCATCACAGTTGATGTTAGAAAATTCGGACTGCCTATCAATGGAGTTAACAATGCTGTTGATCAGCTGGAAGTCAGCTTGTTGGTAGGTGTATTTTATTTAATTCAGGGTTACATTTTAGTTGAGCAGGAAAGCAGACAGAGTGGGAGACAACAACATGGTTGCTTTTGCCAGTGCCGGGTAGAGAGCGAAGAAGCAGTTCATGCAGTAGAACAAGGTCAAGAAGACTAGGTTTTTTACCATGGCGGAACCTGGTAGGAAAAGTAACAAGCTGGTACGATGATTGGCATGCATAGCAGACATGCTATTGGTAATTGAGGAAGATCAGTGCTTTGATTGAATTCCCAGTTCGGTTTCAGGAAATTAAAGCCTCCGAGAACCACGGTAGTCTTTGTGGAAAGCACTAGATTCCTTACAATACGGGATAAAATCTAGCTGACTGACAGGAGTCCTATACATGTAAACAATACGTAAAGTGATGCAGTTTGAAGAGAAAAATTAACAGGCCATGGCTTCCAGAGACCAGACGGATCAGCAGTTGACGAAACAACCTGGCAAGCGAGACCGTCTTTGACATAAAAAATAATTCCACCTCCACCACACACAAGTCGGTCCTGTCTAAGAGCTGAGTACCCAAAAGTGAAATTTGTTTAATAAGTGTCTCAGCCCAAAGCTACACACCCTATTACAATAACTAATCATAAACACAAACCTAACCAAATGCAAATCATGCAGTACCCAACTAATTTCCTCCAACCAAGGAGTACCCAAGGAGTGGAAATAAACAATCAGGTTCAGTAGCGTAGACAACAGATTCAGTTATACACATTATATCTGAATTGTGAATACTTGCAATACTAGAATGTTCATTAAGTTTGCTGTGCAAGTCGTTTGCATTGATGGAAAAATGTAAAATTATGTATCGGGAATGATTTAATGCAAGGTCACCGTCATCAAGGTTATCAAGATGTAGGGACAGGTTTTCTGGGTGTGAAGAAGAGATGATCGACTCACTTTCACCTTCCGGATCATGACTATCCCCCCAGCAGGTTGGTTGTAGTTGTCAGAAGTTAATGGTGGCATGTTCTATGTGTAGGGTCATTTACAGTGGCTTTAACTTTATCTAGTTGGGAAGTTTATTTGTCGTTGGAGCCATTTCGGATTTGCTTAGAGTTGGCTTGAGGAGACTGTAGTTAGTTCCCTTTGTGTAATTTGCTGTTGGAAAACATGTTGTGAAGAAGGGATCCCTTAGGGACCTGTAGCTGTAGCAATCCTGTTTTTGATTTAGTTGTTGTGATTGCTTTAACTTTTAACTTTATTTGTTACCACTAAACCACTCACACCGAGCATTATATAGTGGGGAAAGCAGTAGTTTTGGAACTGCAAATAGTATATATACAAAAAATACAAATACTTAATCATATAAATGTCAGTCAGCTATTGGACCTTGTCTAACAATTCTATATTGAAAATCCACTTAAAGACAATCACAAATGTCTAACAAATATGAAAACGTCATAAGAGGAAGAAAGTCATTCATCAAGTTAAATTAGTGTTATTAGAAATATGTTTGTCGAGCCTAGTCTTGATTATGCTTGTATTGGCTGCCAGTACAACTTCTGAGGGCAAGTTATTTCATAAATCAACTGTACGTGAGAAAAAAGTATGAAAGGCCCATTCATGAGCATGGTATAACGATGCTCCAATTTAAATTTGTGGCCACGGGTAGACATGTAGGTAGATAATTTTAGTTTAGATCTTAAGTCGGGGCCACCCTAGTTAAATTTAAGAATTTTGTAAGTAACTATGATACTACCACACATCAGTCGCCACCACAGGGATGGAATGCCTATCAACCAAAGTTGCATGTGTAATGATCTATTTTAGCGAGCAATTGTCCCTTAATAAACCATTACGTTCAGGATAGCTTAGTTGTATTTAACCTAAATATAACACAACTATTGCACTGGAAATATGAGGCGTAATGATAAAAACAACAATTCAACAACAACCTGGGCCGTTAATCAACTCTGTTGTACACAATATTGACCCCACAATGGTCAATTAAATCGAGTTATATTAATTGTGATTCGAGATCGGTTTGATTACATTAAATCAACAAACAGTTGGGGATTAGCATTCTTACTACGATTGCAATTGGAATAATTCCTAATAAAGGATCGTTAAATAAAGATGGGCTTTAAAGGGTTAAGCGTATTGCTTAACTACCGTTCAAGTACAACAATCGTTACAATTACGGAAATGACACTTAGCTAGCATGAAGCGTGGCTGTAGCTGACGCTCGGTCACTCGGCTTCCCGTCTACCAGCTCTTTACGTCAGGAGCGCGGCACGGCTTGGCCTGTCCGTTGAATAGCAGGGCTCAGAGAATGGTAGAGACGTGTAAACCTTAAAATGTCGAATGAAAAATGCTACATTCCTGAAGTCCGTTTAAATACTAGTGCGTTATCGCCTAGCAATCTAGTGATTTATTATAGTACCCTTTAGAAATTGTGTGGCTTGACAGTTCAGGTCCTAATTGCAAATTAGGGACCGCTGTGCTTTTCAATCATTGTATTGTCAGTTCCGAGGTGCATCAGCTGATTCTCTGTATTGTGCGCTTGAGTAGCTTGCTGACTTAATGAACTGTCACCTGCACACCTTCGTGCAATTGCTTAATTGTCTCATTTAGGAGAATGATCGTTCATGGATGACGGTCTAAACTAAGAATTCCTCCCAGAAATGTTATGCTTCGCTGATCATGTCGTAAATAATGTCGTATTTAGAAATGCCATCTCCTCAACTTAACAATAGCTGTAAATACACTGGTTCAATTCACAAAGGAACGTACACTGTTCCGGTCTTATTTGTTAAGTGCCCCCTGTGTGTATTAGTCACTGGAGCCATTTCGGTCTAGCATGAGTGATATTATTTTGATTCATGCATTTAATAAATATATATTTATGAAAATACGCGTATAATTAATTAACTGTATTGTTTCTGTTATAAAGACTAATTAGGCTTAGTTAATACGCTAACATAATCCCTGTCCAAACTAAAATCACGGTACCTATTTAATGGTTCCTGAATATTAGCTTCCAAACCCAGCTTCTTTATTAATAGGAAATCCACTCTACAATGATCTTAGCAAGAACTTTGCATCTACCAACTGGCCCATATTTCCGAAAATGGTTTTGCAGCCAGGAAAAAACAACCCCGTGTCGAGATAAAAAGGTTCCCCACAAAAGTCAGGGCATGTACCATGTGTCGTGTAATTAATTGCCTCATTAATCGAGCAAATTATTCTGGGTGGACTTTTGATTAACTGTTAGTGAACTAACGGTTTCGTGCATGTGTGACCTGAACATTGCAAATCCATGTAATTGAACAAATTTTCATTTCAACCGGTAAGTTTGTAGCTGTTGAGCTGAAAAAGAATGACAATATTTCTCTTCGTTTGGGAGGGTGGAGTACTATCTCCTCATCTTGTACACTACCGCCCTTGAGTTGGCCGTGTCTCCTGCCAAGGTCGTTCAAGGCTGTATTGAGTTTCCCTCTCTAGATTTTCGTTTAGGCTGCTGCTGGCTCATTTAACCAGTTTTGCTTGGCTGGATAACGAAAAGAGAATGGCAACATTACACGCTGTGTTTGAAACTCAAGGTTTTTCTCCTTTTGAAATCTTGGTTCTTGCCTCTTCGAATTTGAGGAATGTCACTTGATGCCAAATCGTGACTTTATTTTATTTCCCCATTTTTTTTTCTTTAAAGCCAATTCATTATTTTTAAAAAATCATGTGTATCTGTATAGTTTGTTATGAACAATTCTGATTGACATTGTCAATCTTCTTTACTTTGCATTTGTCATACTAATGGCGACAAGATTTCATCGGGATACAACAGCATTACACTCGTATAAATAAAATGTTTAAACATAGACCTATTTTTATATCGCTGCAGAAATTTGTATATTTCTGTATAGATTATCCACTGTTTGGTCCCTGACTGAGATCCAAACTGGTGATTACTAAGTTACAAATAGTTCTAACATGTTGTTAATTAGCAAAATGATAGGTTAGAACATGAAGGTGATGGGGGTGGGGTAGGGATTTTCCTATCACTCCCAAAAGCTATGACTGCTTAGCCCCGATTTAAGTGTAATCTATCCGTATACCCTATGAAAAATGTCTAAATGTCCATTACGTATTTTAATGCTGACTGAAATCCAATATTTCTTGTATTTCAGTATATATGAAAATAACCTTCATATTTTGGCTATGAATTCGCAATCTGTGGCATATCGAGTAGTGTTACTCATTCTTTATGCCATGTATGTTCATTGATTTTCCTTATTTATGTGTAGAGTGCTAATTTCGTGTGAAAATTTCACCCATTTTGACTACTACATGGCAGTTCAAAGAAACCAGTTACCTTAAGCTGTCATCGTAAATTTAAGATTCTGTGTTTCTTGTGTTGTGTTAACCCTTTTGACTATTACGTGACAGCTTAAAGAGGACGGTTACCCTAAGACGTCATCGTAACCTTTAAGAAAGGCCATCCATGGTATGTTACTCTTTCGATTAATTATGCGACACTACAAAGCGACCAGTTACCCTCAGGCATCACATTATTCCTTTTAAGAAACACCTTTATTTGTGTACACTACTTTATGCCAACTCCGTATTCAATAGCCTTGAGCCTAGTATTTTGTAGCTCTCGTTACAATTTTATACTTTGTGCATGTGAGTGCCGTGATATGTAAAGGTACTATTAGCACCGCTTGTGAGCGCTCTTGCACAAGGTAAAGCAACTCGGGTAACAGCATGTGTTACATCAGCCCTCCTGAAGGGTTATTCTGGGTATTAATGGTAACTTTTAACTTTTTATGGTCGGCAAGGAGGGTGAGGAAGGGATATTAGTTTCTTAATTCATCATCACATGGCTAAGAGTCACTTATCTTTGAATTAATCCTTGGATCACACTGGTTTGACCCTTTCTTTCCATGTGTCTAGAGCAGCTGTAGAATACTGGACATCTGTGTGTACCAGTAGACTGAATCGTTTGACGATTTCAGCCAAATTAAAGACAATTTGAGATAATTTATTATCCAGAATAATCTATGCAGCGGTATTGCATTATACTACATTTTTTCTTTTCCATCATTTCATTTTTTCCCATTTAAGCAATACGTCAGTGCTGCTGCTTTTATGGTCTGATCTGTTTCTAACAAACATGCTTTTAGTAGTCCTTAATACAGTGTTACGGTACATTTGACTTGCTGCTTTAATTTTGAATAGTTTAATAAAACCTGTGAATGACATGCTTCCCTTGGACTATTGTTCAGTACTGGCGATAAGCAATTATTGTCTTATCTGGTATCTGTCTATTCTGACACTGAAAGCTTTAGTCAATTGGTCTGACTCTGAAAGGTTCAGTCAATGCGTCTGACTGAAAGGTTTAGTCAATACGTCTGACTCTGAAATGTGTGAGGTAATTTAATAATGTGACTTAAATGTGACTTATATGAACTAGTGTGTGTTCCAAGGTCTTAGGTGCACCTCACCCTTCTGTCTAACATGGGCTACCATAATTGTTCCCAAATAGACTGAAAATCGCTTAGGTCTATTATACGTTCTGAACTGAATAGGCGGTTCAAGAAATTATGCATATTTTGCATTTCTATGCTTAGCTCATAAATGATATGTGCCTCAATTTTAATGGCACTGAACCTTCATCTGCCCCATTGTTTATGGCAATTATTATGTTTCTAATTCCATTTTCTAAATTTCAATAAATTTAATTTTGTTCCATTATTAATGGTAACTTTGAACTTTTTATGGTCGGCAAGGAGGGTGGGGAAAGGATATTAGTTTCTTAATTCATCATCACATGGATAAGAGTCACTTATCTTTTAATTAATACTTGGATTACACTGGTTTGACCCTTTCTTTCCATGTATCCCTCATGCGCTCCCTCATCCGCTCCATTCTGCCGTCCATGACGCTTTTCGTTTTTGTTAAGCATGATGTTCATTCTGAAAGACATGAAAGTATTTTCTACTTGGGTCATACTATTATCCTCAAATTTCCGAGTTACAAGTCATATTGTTATAAATTTTTACTATATATCAAATGTCAATATGCTGCAAAAAATAATTCATTTATTCACAAAACCAATGTTTTTGATTTGTCTTATTTCTTATTTGGATATTTAGACTTTTTATTTTTACAGTGTAGTGAAATATGCTGTTTTTTGCTCCTTGGGTTGTGTAGCAATGGCTGCTTCCCATGGTCAAGGGTGAATAGTTTCAACCTACTTTGGACCATCCTTTTCTCTGCTGATGGGTCTTGACGAGTGTTTGGCACCCCACTAAAGAGGGAGGGGGGCAATAAAAAAGAGTCGTCGGTGGGTTGAAAGGGTTCTGGGCCCGGCTCACCTGACCTGAAAATTAAGGCATGCCGAGGTCAATGTAAACAATGGTTGATGTTTACCAGGTGAGCAGAGGGGGTGAGCTGGTCCCTGGGAAAAGATGACCCCTAGTTTTTCGTGATGTCAACCCTTAACTCTACAACCATTGGCTTTCTTATTTTCCCTTTCTGGGTCACATTTTGGACTTGTAAAATTTTGGTGGTTTTATCTTCACACGGAGTTGTGTATTTCCATCTGCTCGTTTCGTTTTCTGTTTGCTCCCCAAATTTCTTCTGTTTGACATGGATCGCCCTACAAAGAAACCTCGTCTGGAGAAAGTGCCTATGCTCGAATGTATAAGAGCATCAAGTACTTTTTCAGAATGCTGTCTATTAACATTTTAGTATTTCTGCTATGCGGGAGTCATTACGAGTTTTGCGAGAAACTACCCGCATTATTTCCCACTTGTCTGCATTGGGAGTCTGGGAAGCCGGCATTTGCTCCCATGCTACAGGGAGAGGATCCCCTAGACAATATTTTCAGGCTTTACTTTCTCGAAATCATAAAGCACAATCCGGGTAACGCCTTGGAAACTGGTAATTCCTTGGCAACGCCTCCGCCGGAAACCACACTGGCACAGCAGGTAAGGGTCTCCGAACATTTTGTGTCCTGCAACCCCTTGTCCGGTGATTCCTGCCTGCACACAAGATAATTAACAAGTGTCACGAAACGTTTTCCGCTTATTTGCAATGGGCCGTCAACACGGAAAACTTTGATGCTCTCCGGCAACAAACTTTAGATGCCATGGCCATGTTGGGAGGGGATGGCCTTCCCGACCCGTTACTGGAAATCTTCCCGGAGCTTCCCTTGGAAGGTTTGTTTGCAAATTTGGCAACACTGCTGCCGCTAGCCCCTATCGCCCACGTCCAATGCCCCGGTACCCCTCAACAGGATGCCAAATGGAGCCCCGGCCGAAGTAAACACAGGACCATCCGGGAGTGGACTACAGCATTGCCTTCATCCGGCTGCCTGTCGTGACACTTGTCTAGTGTGTCACAATGGACGATATGGTAAGAACATTTCAATATTAATTTTGATTACTGGTCATTTATACTTTGTATCTCCATTTATTCTAAAAATATACGTATAAGCGTATTTTATAAGAGTTGTGTGTAGCTTATACGACGCACAGAGGCTGAATATTGTGACGTTTTCGCTCCATATATGGCAACGTTTATCGGTTACACATTCCAGTCGAAAGTTCGCGTTGCACGCTGGGATACGAAACCAAGCCTAAAGGCTTCGCGGGCATTTTGTGTTTATCAATATGGCATCTGCTTCTGCAACTAAATCGACGTTCGGAAGGGGCAAAATGCTTCACAGTCAGGCCAAGGAAATCATTTGGAATGTGTACAGATTCTTCGAATCACAACATAGCAATACTGCCGAGGCGGATTTATTCGTGCAGACGGTTAGCAACAGGTGTGTCTTCCTCAACTCTAAGCCAGATTGTGCGCACTGCAACAAACCAAGCTGGAGCTCCTGCCACCGAAGCATTGTTTACATCGCCGGGAAGAAAAAAAAAGATGCCTTCTCTAGTAACAGGTATGGACG
>JAHWFP010072449.1:0-16192 GCA_023313725.1 Lithobius niger | reverse complement strand
CTAGTACGAGCTACAGCGCTAGTACGAGTGATCTGAGGCATTAAATTTTCAAAATCAATTCGGATAGTTTGTAGTTATCCTTCTTTCATTACCATTTGTCATCCAATTGTAACTTAACCCTTTGTGGGCCGCAAATGTCATACGACTTCCTCAATAAATGTCTCTGGGAGCCCACGAACGTCGTATGACGTCCCATGTAAATCTTGTAATGGTTTTGTTGTCCTCTTAAGAATGTTTTGTATAATTTTTAGAAGCTCGTGCGCTATTAACCTTATTACCAAAAATTAGGTACATTTGTCATTAAAACACAACAGTTTGCAGGTTCATTACACAACTTTTAACAATGTTATTAACCGGATCACGTCAGTGCTTGCACTTAGCACCAGGAAATTATGGCCTGGGATGGTTTATCTGCATACAAATCGTGGCGCGCAAAGGGTTACTTACCTGTGGCAGAAGACAGCACGATAGCTGATCAAAATATCGAGGAATTTTTCTCTTTATCGAGTGGGTGTGTTTCACTTTTTTGTGTTCTATGGAACAAACTATTTCCACTGATATAGGCATTTGTTTTTAATGGCAACCTTTTCAGTACTGAAATTGCCGTGTAAAAATTGGGGACTGATTGAATCATCATGGATAGTTGAAGCGATGCTAACATGTTTTTATACTATAGAAAAGTAAAATACATGTCGGACATAAATCTTTAGAAATTTTATTTATTTTCAGATTACTGCAAATAATGCTGAAGTTTTCTTGTGGAAGCAAACTGATCTACTCCTACCCATCCTGCAAATGTTTATCCCGAAAATCACACATCGGTAATTGGTCTTGAGGAGACAGCTGTACATATCTGCACACAGCTCCTAAAAATACAACTGCTACAGTAATTGTGAAGTCACACTTCAAACGTAGAAATATATTTTAGCCTTGAGCGTAAGGTAATTGACAGAAGACGGAAAGGAGAAGTTCAAACCTGAAGAGATAGCTTAGTAGAGTGGAATGCAATAATATTCTGACTAGCATTTTGGCTCCTTTCAATGTACATGCATCTCCTCGGCTAAAAGAATAGTTCGAAGGTACTAAACTGTTCACATGAAACAAAAGCCGTACATGTTCGAGAGGTGTAACTCATTGTTTGCTGAAAATCGAGCCTTCAAAATACGTGCACGTAAGGACACAAACTTGAATTTACTTAGCTGCCTGGAGTTCAACTTGAACTCAAAACTAAAAGAAATTGACTTTTTGCATTCAGATGATGTACTGAAACAACACTATGAATGATGCCAACCTCCAACCGTTCAACTGCAAGCCTCCTGATATTGCTGATATGAATGATAAGTCTGATATATGCAATGAATGTGGAATACGTTTTGGGTTAAAAGCTGATTTAGCCAGACATACCCTTAATCAGCGCTGTGAAACGGCATTTGTTTGTCCCCAATGCAAGCTATCCTACATAGATGAAGAAGATTTAAATAAACACATGCACATCCGTCACCCTCCTGATGCGAGCAAAGATGTTTGTCAAAGTGCATTTACCCTCGAAGAACACTTAAAACAACGTAATCATCTACACCCCGGTGAAAACTCTATCAATGGTGCAGGTGCGACGACGGAGTCTTCTCAAAAGGAACGTTTACACCCGCATGAACTGGTTCGTAATCGGGACAATCTAGACCAATGTGTTGATTTCAGTAAAGTAGTAAAAGGTAAATTGATGACTCAAGCATATCCTGCCCAAAAAACATTAAATCTAGACGACACCAAAAATGTTCCCGAGTCGGATGATGTAATCAAGCACACATATAATCGTGAGTCTGAACCAAAATCACATAAGATTGACGTGTATAACTGTTCATTTGAATCGAGTAGCAAATTTGATGCTCATAAGATGGCTAATAACTTTGTGAAGTTGCATGACGGATGTGGTACTACCTTGGTGGCCAACTCTGAAAAGCCACCCCAAGTTTGTATGGCCACTGCTGAATCTAACGTTAGGACAACAGCAGTGGACAGCGACATAACAAATAGTAATGCCATGTGCAGCGACAGTGCGACTTGTAGTGATGCACCATACAAGGGTTCAACCCACTCTAATCAAACCTACGATAACAATTGTCCGTCACCTGAGGAAAAATTGAATGAAGGGTGCAATAGTCACCGACCTTCTACAGCTACTGCATACAACTGTGAGTTTTGTGGTGCAATTTTTGGAACCAGAAGTATTTTACAGGAGCACAGGCTTGTGCACACTTCTGGAGAATCGCACAAGTGTCTCTATTGTGGTGCAGTTTTTACTGCTCGAGACCAGTTTACGGAGCACCTCCGTATCCATTTTTCCGCGTCGGCTTACTCCTGTCTAGACTGTCGCGTCAATTTTGCAACGATAAACAGTTTAAATGATCACTTGCGTAGCCATCACTCGAGCAAAAAAATCCAACCATGTGGAAGTAACGTGGAAGCCATCAATAATGCATGCAAACGATCACTTGGTCCTGTTCATGTGAAACCCCATAATTGTGAAGAATGTACAGCATCGTTTGCATCAAAACGCGAGTTGTGGGATCATATTACTGTTCATTCCGATTCGGAAATGACGTACACATGCCAGGAGTGTGGCGTTGCCTTTGCGCAGATACATATACTTACTGATCACATCCGTGCTCATCATCCTACATCAAAAGAATATGATAATTGTGATTTCGATACTAAGCCCCTTATGTACGGACGTCAACCTGGTCATTCTGTTTTAATGCCATTCCAGTGTGTACATTGTGGCAACGAGTTTTTGTCTGAAAACGAGTTAGTAGACCATAATCGCATTCACACATCTCAAACAACTTGTGCTTGTCAAGATTGCGGTCTTGTGTTTGCAGATCCATCTGGCCTAAACAAACACATCCTCAGCCGCCATCCAGGTGATAAAGCTGAACATAGCAATAAAGTCTCTCACAACTGCTGTCGTACGGACAATCCGTCGAATCCGCGTGCAAGATCAGACTATTTTCCTTCGAGACCCTTTAAGTGCGAAATTTGCGGCAGCGACTTTTCTCGAAAGACTCACCTAATTCGACATGCCTTGATTCACACTGGCGAGAAACCGCACAAGTGCGAACAATGCGGTAAGGCTTTCGGACGAAAATCGCATTTGCAAAGACACGCTCTCATCCACACTGGGTTAAAACCGTACATATGTAATCATTGTGGAATGGCATTTGGACGCAAGAGTCACTTAAAGAGACATTCATTAAGACAACACGGTGAACCCCCTTCAAGTCCTCCTTCACCTCCACAAACTCCTGTTCCCTCCCCCAAAAGCACTGAACACACAGTTAGCACCAATCATGCTGTTGCATTTCCTGGTATGCAGCCCCAACCAGCGAAGCAACCCCAACCGGCACCGTCATCATTCCAAGCTACAAGTCAAATCAAGCAAGAACTCGAACACGACTTGTTGCGCAGCCCACCGCCATTTTCATCTCGCTTCAAGCCATCACCAGATCCTTCCCAACTGCCACAGTCAAATCCTTATTGGAATTTATTTCAGCCTGTGCTAAGTTTTAATATCAATGAAGCATTGAATTGGAGTAGGCAAAATGAGACACATAACGCCTACCCTAACGTGAAACATCAGAAACCTATTACATGAAGTAGAAAAAGAACAGCAATTTATTCTAAACTTTCACCATGATTTACTGTTGCTGGCAGTGAACACGACGTGGTGTAAACATTACATAGGTCGTAGTAAGTAAATCGTAGTAATTCCATTATCATTCTTAATTTTAATAACTAGCCTAAATGTTTAAAATATGAAGGGCTGGCTAAAACTGTTTTCATTGGTGAACAGGCTAATAAAAGTGAACTAAGTGCAGTATCAAACTAGACCCACTGGTAAGTAAATGCCAAGCTAAAGTTTTTTAAGAAGACCTAGCTTTTATTACTAATATTATTTCGGGATTTTGTAAGTGTGGTCTTTCCAGCACTATTGGATCTGCTTTCTATCACAGAAGTTGTGAAGGTTCAAGGTAAAGTTGGGTAGCCCTATCTACCGCTAGTAGAACTATTAGTCGAGTAACTGTACCATTAATTACAACGAAGAAAAATAAAACTTCAGTTCTTGGATGCTACAATGGTGTTTGCTTCAACTGCAACATTTGTTAAAAATTGATTCTGTCTCCATCCCAAACAGACAAAAATTTTAATAAATTACATTTAAGGTTTTGTTAATGCGTTATCGTAAATAGTAGGGAGCTGGGTTCGGTCGTCGAATAAAAAGCAGGAGTAACTGATGCACTTCTTCCCACTTTAACCCTTTTAGGCTAAGCGACGATATATCGTCATTGCAATTCCGCTGCAAAAACGCCGAAACAACGATATATCGTTCGCCCAGTTCAGCCGAGTTCTACGCCCCCTGTTAAAAAAAAATCATATAGCGTACATCGGAGGCGTAACTCCGATTGAATTAGGTATTTTGGAACGTGTATTTTCGGTTTATTTCGGTTAATTTAATTCAATATCATCTTTTTATTACCTTATGTTGATGTTATTGTTGGCATTGTCGCCAAAATAGACGTGAAATTGTGTTTAATTGCTGAAAATAGCCCTTGGTTCAAACGATCGTATCTCCGGAACGACGCAACATGCAGCCGCCATCTTGGCCGCGTTCGAGAGAGGGGATTCCCAATTTTCTGGCCCGCGATCCAAAGTACCTAATTCAATTGGAGTTACGCCTCCGATGTACGCAATACGATTTTTTTTTAACAGGGCGTAGAACTGAGCTGAAATGGACGACCGATGTATCGTCGTTTCCGCTTTTTTTGCAGCGGAATTGCAACGACGATAGGCCTAAAAGGGTTAAAAATTGTTATGGAGTCGACAATTAAAAAAACACTATAAATGACGAAAATTATGATTCTAAATCTGCATTAGTTGAACTATATTGGTAATAGAGGCACTGGGAGAATCTTGGTTGAAAGTCGCCCGCCGTTTATTTTCGTTGAATTTATGAGCCCAAAATAGCAATTCGCTTTATATTTCAGCCGCCTTACAATCCGGCCAGTACGGTATATTTACAGATTTGTTAACCCAACCAGCACAGAAAGTCCTTTGATTGGTGCATTTTAAGACTTTCGGTCAAATAACTGAGGAATCTTCTGATAAAAACTAAGAAAAAAAAAACCTTTAGTACGAGCTGACACATTTATATTGTTTTTGGTAAGCTTCACATATTTGGGCCCAGTACAAGCTTTAGCTTTATACGATAAGGCAAGAAATAATATCAATAACTGGCTGCCTTGTGCTTAATTCATAATCCTGCTTTGCACATGAAGCTAACAATTGGCGTGACCATAGCAAATACTAACAAAGCAAAATAATCTTACTTAAAAACCAGACTGGCATCAGCAAGCTAAAATGCTGTGGTGCCTTTGCTCTCATCCCAGGGGCGGATCGAGTTGGTTGGGACCCGCCCTGAAATAACAGGGGCCGAAGTAGAAATCAAATTTATGCAGTTTTACACTCATTCCTATGGTAGTTAAAAATGAGGGCCTTGTGATGCTTCATGCTCATGTCGATCACAGCATGTAAATGATCCTAGGAATTTTCCAACTGGAATTACGTAGCAAAATAGTCTCTCTCGCCTTCTGGTCCATGGCTTCGGCTGGGAGCACGACAAAACTCCACAAATTAATTAAAAAGAATGTGTTGTCTGTATGGGACACGATAACGTTTGCAATTTTTTCTGATTCGTTTTTCTGATACTTTGGTGTTAAGAGTTTTATTCTTATATTCATGAATAGCTGTGTAAGACGGGAAGGAGAATATATAGAAAATAAATTTAAGTGTAGATAGCATTTCTCCCTTGGCCGATTAATTGTAATCTTCCGAACTCAATTGTGTGCGTAATATCTTAATCTTTCACATTAATAAAATTACGGACTCACTTGCCACTCTGTACTACCCAACATATCACGTAGCCTAGTTGTACTAAAAAATTTCACAAGTTATTCCGAGTGTACGGCAACGTTGATAAACAATCTTGTGCAACAGAAAGATTAGAAGCTAATGAATACCTTAGGCCTAATGCAGATGTTGCATAGTTAGAAAACTCAACACATCGATGTGTCATAACGAACTTAGGCTGGGCTCCTACATAAGACCACCAGTTGGAACCCCCTCCCCTACTCCCCAAAGAAATTATTTTTCAGCAAACATGCAAGGAGCCAATTTTTTTTCAAGGTATTTTATTTCTAAGTTGCCAATTTTTTTTAATTCTGCCAAATCTAGGTACGAGTCGCATGCATGTTTCTATTTACACGTAGAACGATGGTCCCAATTATATTTCTGGTCAATAATTTACAATATAATTATTACAACTGTGAATTTTTATTCACAGTCCGGAATCCCTTCAATTACCATAGCTAACTTGAGACAACTTTAACTTCAATCCTGGCCTTAGCCCACCCCTGCGTGGTCAGGCAGGAGACGGGCCCTGTAAATGCGCTCGTGCTCATATTGACTGTGGCTGGTAAGATTCTAAGTGTTTCCTAACAAAATTGTCGCTCTCCGTCCCAAGAGATGACTTTAGTAGTTTAAAATAATAACGTTAGTTGACAGTTTTCCTTGCATAATGAAGGCTGTAATAGATTATTTAATCCTTAATCAATGTTTAATTTTACTTAGGTTCGTTTTAATTAAGTTCATTTTATTTGCTCTCACACGCTCGATACTGAGCAAACTTAAGGCCTTTTAGTTGTGTAATTGACATTACCGTAAATCGTGTATTAAAAGCCCAGTTGAAGCTAAAGCCCACCCCCTAAAATGCTGTAAAGTCAAAATCATGAAATAGTGGAGTAAGCCCACCCCTGAAAGTTTCATTTTTCTGCAGAAAATTACCTAAAAGTTATGATGTGAATAAAGATAGTACTGCTTGCTATGTTTACTGACCCCTACTCCCTCCCTGTAGTAATAGTGGACTCTTCCTTTAGCTCCTAGCACCTGCACAAGGCCTGGGCATCCCTCACCTAAGCCTCCTCCCTTCTTCACAGCAATTGAAAGGATGTAAAAATTGGTCTTTCAGAGATCGTTCAAAAGCTTTGAATTTTCTGTAATAGATGTCCAGAAAAGTTAGAAAATTGATAATGCTTGGTTTAAAGCCCACCCCCCTATTTTTAAATTAACTGCATAAGCCCGTGGGCATTTAATCCACGATTTACGGTATACTCCGAAGATAGTTTTTAATCGGTTTTAGAGACCTTAGCATCTGCGAAAGCATGATGTGATTGGACCCAGGCTTCATTTTCAACCTGCGGGGAAGATGCAACTTGAACCTTTGCACCGTCTGACTTGCTCTGCAGTATGCCCCTCAGCTGCCTTATTTTGTTACTTCCAGCTGTTTAACAGAAATTTCCGCAAAATTTGCGGCTAGCCACCAATTTACTGGCCACCACTGGGTAACTGTAAATTCAGCCGGCTGGCAGCTAATTCTCGGCTAAATCGATTGAAATGAAGCAATGGGTAGCAAAGATGAAACTCGTTGCACACGACAAAATGAGGAATGTGAGGAAATTAATAATTTCTTATTACCGCTAGAAAACCTAATAATTTCTTATTATCGCTGGAAAACCTACATAACCTGTTAATTTTGCATTCATCGATCGCCGATGGATGTCTCCCTGGAGGTTTCTTAGTTGGTTGTAACCGCATGCTCGGAAACCCCACTGCGCATGCGTGTCGCAGTACTCTTTATAAAAGCGAGAGCGTGGCGACTCTCACCATTCATTTTCCTCCAGCAAACGTCTCCACGTTGCTCTGTCTCCCGACCCTGCTTTCACCCGGAAATTGAATTTTTCTGCCGCACTATGCCGAAGACGCCGCCTCTCAACGAGGATCCCGATGATGCTTTCGCTCATGATGCTGCTTACTCTCAGGTTGTCGTCTAAGAACAGCTTTCGAACGCCATCCTTCCAACTGACCCCTTCGAACCACCGGCTAACGAAGAGTGTGATTCAGCACTTCAAGCCGGCCAAGAAACACCACAAATCACCGATCTCCAAATCCTCAAAGACGAATACAAGCAAGCCAGGAGATTCTACCAACAAGCAAAAAGGTGGAGCTCAGAGTGGCTGCTCCTGTTGTTGCTGCAACATTTTGATGTTTTTATTATCTTTAATCATTTTTATTGTGACCAAGACCGGAAGCGAACCGGTTGAAAATTAAAATTGTGTCCTTGTTTGCACCTGTGGTTTTTTGGCCGGTCAGGAGGCCCCATTTTACTTGTCAAAAAGGAACCTCTGCCATGCAGCCGAGACTCGGGGCCGACGTCCCCACTCGACCTTTCGTCCCACTTTTCACGTTGTCATTGTCACCATCCCGTGACCAGGATTGAAGTGGACTTACTGGTACAAGCTTCCCCCCCCCCTCCCCCGGCAATGACGATCCAACGATCCCACTTGCCTGGATCCTTAAAACAGAAGAAACAGTACCGGACTGCTTCCTATACGAGCCAACTCAAACTACTGATGCACCTGTTATCAATCTGGGACTGAAGACGGGCGTTGGATTTACCCTCCGTGGCCGTGATGCAAAACCCCGCAACTTTTTGGACCAATCTACGACGCTGCTGACTTACCTTCTGCGAAACAGCGGCTCCCTACTCGGCAAAGGGGAAGCCCTCGAACTTGACAAAGACCCACCGCCACCACGACCAGGGAAAGAAGCAAGTTTCTTCAGAGCCTCTGGTGATGGGACCGCCAACGCCAAAAATTTCGACACGTAACCCCGAGTGTGAATTTTTTAATGGTGAAGTAAAGCTCGAGTTTGGGACATCTCTCTTCATCCCCCAGAAAGCAGAAGTACCAACCCACGTTCTATATGAAATCGACAAATGCCTCCGACTCGGCCTCCGAGCCACCTCCCGAGTCGACGTCTTGAATACGGCAGTCAACGCATTTTGTGAAAAGCTTTCTTCCGACCCGGGCATCAAAAGACTCTCGTCTCTGATTTCACTACTTTTCTCATGAACTGGGCAACAAAAGCCGTCTTCAACAACATACTTCTCTTACGAGAAATAGCGTTACATTCGGCCGGAAACCTGAATGACTCTACCAAGCACCGGCTCTGCAATCAACCGATCCATGAAACTGAAACCTTGTTTCGAGGCAAAATCCCTTCTCTCGCCGCTCACTTTGACATCTCTAGGAAACCAAAATTCGCCTGACGAAACCTACTTTTTCTGCAGCCCTTTCAGAAGAACTCCAGGCTGCCACAAACCTAAGCGCCTTCAGACCGATGGAACAAGCCGCGGCCTCCAAGCGACAACAGGGACAAAAGCAAACAAAATCAGCACTTCAACCAGCTCTTTCGGACGGAACAACAGCCACGGTCCCATGCCCCTAATACGGCCAAAGTCCGAAAGAGTAGAGCTACAACTCCCGCCCGCAGAAGCCGATACTCATCACCAGGGGGCAGACGCTCACTGCGGAAAGGACAAAGACATAACCCACTTTTTGTCCCTGCTAGTAGGAGCACGACTGAAACACTTCCTACCGGCGTGCGGCGTGGCTAGGAATCACCGTCAACAAAGAAATAATCTCGACAATCCAAGACGGCTTTCGGCCGACGTTCCACACCAAGCCGCCGCTCGCCACCATGCGAATGGGCCCCACCTACACAAAAAGACCTTTCGTCCGAAATCGACCAGCTCCTAGCCAAAAAAGGCCCTCCGAGAATGCCACTACTCAAGAACAGGCTTCTACAGCTCGATCTTCCTGCGCCCCAAGAAATCGGGAGGCAATCGGCTAATTTTCAACTTGAAACCGCTCAACAAATTTATAAACAACGATCATTTCAAAATGGAAACATTGGAAAAACGACTGGACTTTCATTCAAGAAAAACGACTGGACGGTATATATCGATCTAGAAGATACCTACCTACATGATCCATTACACCCCAAAGATACGTTACTATTTTCGGTTCCTTTACATCAAAACGATTTATGAATTCAGATGCCTCCCATTCGGTCTAAATGCTGGCCCAAGGATCTTCACACTCATCCTCAAGCCAATTCTTGCGAAACTGCATCAACTACAAATCCAAGCGAATGCGTACCTCGACGACTGGTCACTGAACTCCCAGAACCCTGAGCAACTAGAAATCAACAGGGACTTCACTATCAATCTCTTTAATCAACTACGATTCAGTATAAACTTTCCGAAATCCCGCCTAACACTGGCCCAAGTCTTTACGTTCCTAGGGGTTGCATTCAACTTAAAATCTGCAATCCTATCACCTTCAACCGAAAGGATAGAAGATCTAATTTCTCACTCCCGCCGCTTTCGGCAACAGCCTCAACATTCACTAGAGATCTTAACTGACTCATCGGGAAATTGGATGCCATGGCAACACTTGTCCCTTACGGCCGCTGGATGGTGAAGCCCTTCCACCACCATCGACATGTGGTCCCGCTACCAAGAACTTCCCAACTTGAAACAAAATCTGGACCCGGAGTTTCCCCAAGAATTCCTATTGTGGTTTTCAGACCCGACCAATGTCGCTCTATCTGTACCCCTTCATGAACCAATTCCGGAACGTCTACTCTTCACCGACGCCTCCCAAGAAGGCTGGGGAGCCCAGATGGACCAGCTCCAGGCTTTAGGAACCTGGTCCCGACAAGACCTGGAACACATCAACATACTGGAACTCAAAGCCGTTCTCCTAGCCCTACACCACTTCCAATCACAAGTCCAGAATCACGTCATACAAGTCCAAGCGACAATACGACAGTAATAGCATCCATCCGCAAAGGAGGAGGGGATGAAGTCCCGGAAGCTGCACGATATCACGTCATTCTGCATAAAAAAAACAACGCTACCCTATTACCCCTTCACATCCCAGGGAACAGGAATGTAATTGCGGACACTATCACGCCAGAATCCCCCCATATGCGAATGGACACTCAACAAATCCAATAGCGAATATCTCTTCAGTGTCTGGGGCACCCCAATGCTGGACCTATTCGCCACGAGGCACAATGCAAGACTTCTCCACTTCATCAGCCCGATTCCGGACGAAAGAGCCATAGCAGTAGACGCACTGATGTACCCGTGCACCATCTGTACGCATACCTCTTCCCACCATTCAAACTGCTCCCACAAGCTCTACAAAAGATAGAAACATCCCAAAGCCTATTCCTTCTAATAGCCCCATTATGGTCGTCAGCAGCATGGTTCCCGCAACTGCTGAACCTCATATTCGACACCCCAAGAAGCCTGCCTCTTCAACAAATCTTCTGTCACAAGATAAAGGGTCCAAGCTTCACCAAAACCTTGCCACCCTAAACCTTCACGGGTGGCTTCATCATCGAACTCCTCAAAAAGACTGAAATTCATCAAGAAGAGGCCAACGCATCGCTTCCAAGGCAACCAGGGACTCAACAAACAGAATGTATGACAGCCACTGGACAAGATGGTGTCATTGGTATCTCGGATGGGAAATTAATCCAATCGACCCCCTCTACCAAAACTACTGAACTTCTTCACCAGTTTAGTCGAGAACGGGTTGAAAGGCTCAACCATACTAGTCTACCGATCGGCACTAAACTCCGTCTTCAGGGCAGCAGACAAAATATCTCTACTAGAAGATTATCGGATTTCAACTCTGATCAAATCCTTCGAAAAAGAACGTCCGACAACCAGACAACAATTCCCAAGTTGGGACCTACCCATAGTCCTAAATTCTCTGATGCAAGCCCCATAGTAACCCATGCAAGACACTTCCCTACACCTCATGACAAGGAAAACTGTTTTCTTCGTAACTCTCGCTACAAGCCTTCATTGCAGTGAGATACAAGCACTCTGAGCACAAGCACTCTAAGCGGACTCAGCAAACTACATTTTGGACCAAACTTCAACTCTAACCCTCTTCCCAAGAACCAGCTTCAGAGCAAAAACCCAAAGACCTTCAGAACCTCTGAAACCTATCATCACTCCGGCACTAACAAACATCCTAGGACATGAACCAGAACGCCTACTGTGCCCCGTACGAGCCTTACGTGTCTACATAGCTCGCACGACACATGAAGACATATGAAAAGGAATAAACCAACTTTTTCTGCCCAGCAACTCCTCAACAACTGAAACCACAGCCACACTAGTGTCAAGATGGATCAGAAAAACAATAGACGCGGCATACGAAAACGCTGATAACAAAGACGAAAACATGAGAGTGACAGCACGTGAGCTCGGAGCTATCCTCAAGTCGGAAGCAAGCCACTATCAAGACGGAAGCAAGACCCCTTAAATAAAGGTCCATTTTAGGGCCACCACATTTTACGAAAGAGAACAAATTCCCTTTTCACCACTTGTTCTGAGTGAAGTGTGAGATTTATTTAAATTTTTTTGGGGAAAACTTGCTCAAAACCCAGGACGCCCGTTAAAGGCTGTGCCCGCCACCTAACTTTGGCGAGGTCTCCTGTTAATACGACATTAGCAGGTTATGTGGTTTTCCAGCGGTAATAAGGAAGACCATTTTGCCGGCTTTCCAGCCCGGCCGGCCAAAAATGGTTTCTTTTACCTAGGAAAACATACATAACCTACTCGAGTCACCGCCTGACATATTGAGAGGAAAATAAATGAGTCGCCACGCTCTCGCTTTTATACAGGACTGCAACATGCATTACTAACAAGTGGGGAGAAAAAGTGAAATTAGTGATGGGAAAAAAATCTCTACCCTCAAATCAGGGCATTTAAAAAAGAACCAAACCCCGTGCATGTCTCAAATATTTACCATACATGCTAATAGCCTTACAAATACATAGCGCTCGTAAGATGGTTTAACCCGTAGCCGCCTAGATACGAACGTACGCCTTCAACGTACAACAGCGAAAAACTAAGTCCCAGTGCGAGCTTTGTGAGGGGGCCCCGGGGACCCCGAGCAAAGCGAGCAGTCACAGCCCAGTGGCCAGCGTCGTTGGCTCCAAACCAAGCGAATGCCGGTTCGAATCCGAGAACCGACCCGAGACCAATATGGACTCTAAAAAAAGGGTCTGAAACTTTTTTTCAGGCGGTTATGGGTTATAAATAACTATGAAACACGAGATAGTCGAGCAGTTGGTCAATAGAGGCAAGTTGTCAGTAATTTTATGATTGTGTAGTGTTGTTATAATGCGGCGCCCTAAAAATATTAGACGGCTGAGGGCTATACTCTGCAGTCGGCATATTTACAACTGTTTGCAGATTAGATGGGCCCTTAACTAGGCCTGGGCCCCTATGCAATGCGTACATTGTTTACCTGTACGTTATGAAATTGGAAATTCGCTTCTTGGCTGCGTTCTGATTTGTTGAATTTTCAACTTATTTTTGTCTCTATGCGACGTGAATCTAATAGCGGCGGGAGGGTTTCCCTGCATATGCCTAGCTGGAACTGGATGTGCAGCTGGCTGGTGCTATCGTGTGAAGCTCGTACCGTGAGCTGCCCTCCATTCCCAAACTTCAGGCGCTTTAAGGACATGTGAGTAAGAAATAATTACTTTAAACGATCTAGTAATTTCCGAGAACTACAGTAAGTTATTGTTGTGTAGAGATAGTCCCTTAATCGTTGCTGATTGCTGAAGCCGCCGCCGGAAATAAAATCTGCTAAATATTCATCTTTTTTTTGTTCAGCTAGCCATTAATCGCCCACCGCCAAAAATTGTACTGGCCAGTCGTACTATAATTTTTATTTGGTCAATTTACCAGTAGGTCACGATTCGGTTTTTTTTATGGGGGGGGGGGGGGGGGGGGACGGGACAAATGGCATCTTGAATCTTGTAAATCTGAAATCAAAATGTTGCACATGCTATTGGCGAAATTGTGCAAGCAATAACGCTGGTATTGTGGCATGGGGTTAGGCTAAGGCTCTACTGGTGATTTTTTTGTTTACTGCCACCATTTGTACCACCGCAGATTTACCTGGTATCGTGATGAGGTGTTGATTTAGTAATAGGCCACACTTCATGTTGTATTTACTATATATTCACATATTGACGGTCATTGACTCATACAATACAATACATCTGACCAAATCACAATGGGTGCAAGCTATGTCCCGTCCCGTTGATGCATAGTATCAGTCCCAACTCCCAAGACACAAAATTACGCTCCAATTCAAAATCAAACAAATCCTACCGATATACGAATTTTTGACAGGCTGCAATGACTAATTTTTAGTCATTGCAGCCTGTCTGAAGTTTTCACTTTTATAACGGAGCACCAAAAGTGTTCCAGTTTCTTCTAACTCCCGGTTCCACACGTTTTTTTGTTTTTTTTTATTTCACGTCTCGTGACTCCCAGCCTACTTCTAACTCCACAACATTTCACACTGTCCTGGTTCAGTCCTGTCTTCAACATGTTATTAGTCCTCGTCGATGCTGCTTAGACAACTTGACATCGTCTGCAGGATGACGAAAAATAAAGTAGGAGAGCAAGCAAATTAGATTGACGCAACTCTTAAAGCTGGGAAACTTAGGGGTTTAAGTTAGGGTTGGGAAAATAGACTTGCGTAGGTTGGGGGAACGTTTAGGCTAACTAAAGGCCTAACCAAAAATCACCCTAACCAGGAGACCTAGCAGGGGTCGAAGAGGACCAGCCGGTTGGCTGGCCCAAAGGCTTTCTGATTTTGAATGCTGGCCCCCTTTGCTTAAATACGATTTGGTTACCCCTGACAACCACAAAATAAGGGTATTATGGAAAATGGAAGGTTCTAGAGGCAGGAACCGAAATTAAATTACAAGACGAGATATAACCTATGGAAGATTAACCGCATAAGACTTAAGAGTGGCCATTGGCCCCAGCAAACATGCAAGTCCAAGATTTGCGACATACTCCACAACCCACACGAAGCCCTGCAAATTACACCTCACAAATCTTGTTTCAAAACTTGAAACACTAGAGCGTATATATTTTTAACACTCCAACCTTGTCAAACTTTATTTCAAATGTGTTTGTAAACTGCAAGCTGAAAGAAAAACACACATCAAAGCACATGTCATTAACTATGAAAGCTGTTTAAAAACTATTCCCAAATGAACATGAAAAAATGACATGCTTCAAAGATTAATATACTGTCAACACCTTTTCCAAATGACTACGAATACCAACCGACTACGTCCCAAGACGACTCTACACGAAAACTACTAGGTAAGAAGACGCCTGCATGGCAACTACTCGGCGCAAAAACTATTCTTATCCCAAGACTGCACTGTCCCAAGACTACTATATCTGTAAAACAGACTCAAACAAACGACTACAGCTGACATATGGTACATGCCTTCAAGTACAGACTTAAACGCACCTCGAAACAGCGAACAAGACATGGTTTAGAAAAACGAAACTACTAGAATGACTCACCAAAACTCGACACACCTTGTACAATCTCAAATTAAGTTAGTTCTGAAAGCCGAAAATTAAATTGATTGTGGGGAAAAAAACCGTCGCAGAAAATGTTGCTCGTTATGAGCACCAACATTCTAGAAATTGCGTGTTTATTGTTATAAGCCAACGAAAATTGAAAATTTCCCATAAGGTAACCCAAACGCCAAAGCAAAGTTCCCCCTTTACCAAACACATCCAAAATTCTAAAATAGCCTTTACAGCCAAATAAGCCTAAAATAAAAAAATGTCCGAAGTAAAAAACGTTTTTATTTTACCTCCTAAGTTTGAAAAACCAAAAATCCAAAATAGGGCTAAAAATAGGCTTAACGTTTTGAACCCTAAAAACAGGTTCCCAAGACGCTTCTGGATGCACCTACCAAATTTGGGCACGATCAGAACACCTTAGGCTTAACTAGTAGCATAAGCCTAACGAAACAATGGAACTTAAAGCCCGGGCTTAAAACCATTGCTCAGCTTACTGGAAATTAAATTACAAGACGTAGATATTGTAACCTATGGAAGATTAGCC
This sequence comes from Lithobius niger, assembly GCA_023313725.1. Lineage (NCBI taxonomy): Eukaryota > Metazoa > Arthropoda > Chilopoda > Lithobiomorpha > Lithobiidae > Lithobius > Lithobius niger. Next base: position 251 of record JAHWFP010072449.1, on the reverse strand, counting down.
ACACGACTCTTTAAGAGGCCCCAGCAAATATGCAAGTCCAAGGTTTGCGACACAGGGAGCGGCAATTCAACGCTAAAAAACGGGTGGCACACGACGTGATATTTGTCGTGGCTGGTGGGAGTTGCAATGGTAGGGCAGCCAAACTCTGTGGGGTTGCGAATGGGCTTTGGCGAGCCCGACGGGCCCTGCAAGATCAGGAACGCATGTAAGCTTACACTTCATCTGGAATATAATCTCAATGGTGACGTCTC